>JARJLF010002063.1:0-51644 GCA_029378395.1 Mycena leptocephala | reverse complement strand
TTAACTTCATCCCTATTTATCTCAACTCGAAGGGTCCCACGGCCACTCCACTCTTCATCTGCTCCTCTCCTAACAGCCTCGACACGAACAGTGACTTCCACATTTGATGGTGCTGCTCGTGCTGTGCCCTCAATTACCGTTAGTTCCAGGATTCGAAGTCAAACCGGGACTGCGAGCAGCTGCATGCTGTGTATTTTTTGCACCAGTTTGAACATTTGAGGAAGAGAGGTCAGTCACTACGTTCCCTGATCTTCAAGGCGATTCCAGCAATATGGCCCCCAGATCATCCAGTATCACTCGTTTGTTGTTTTCTATTCATTGGTAAAATTTGGTACTGACAATTCCATAGATATCTTCAGTCCAACAAATGGACGGACTCCCCCTTGGACCTAAATTCATCTGGATTTGGGCTCATGCGGGGCGATCCAAGTTGACCATTTTGAGCATTTTTTGGGCCATTTACCGTCAAAATTGCTAAAAATGCCCAACTTGCATCAAGCATTGCAAGCCCAAAACCCATTTGATTTGGGTAAATAAGATATGGATAGGGTCTCATTTCAAGTACTTTTAGGCTGTGTTCACCATTTTTCACTACTGTATGAAACCACAAACTCAATTTTTCAGAAAACCACAAATTATTTTATTACGCAACAGCCGTGCACGAAATCAACGAAAGCTCGTGCTGACGTTTTATTTGAAGCAATTCCACCCAGAAATGAGCCCAAACGAGCGCAAATTGCCATGTCCATTCTTTTTGGTCGCTACTGTAAAACTACAGCCTATCGTAGGAACAATATTGTGGTGGCGCAGGTAGCTGGAGTCGACCGAACGCTGCAGGAATATTATGCTCCCTGCATGACTCGATTCAGCCGAACTGTAAATTCAGTGACCACAATATTATATTCTCTGCGAAGCTCGATTCAGCCGATCAAAGGACAAATTTCTGCCTGGATGGCTTGGGATGTCGTGCGCGTACGGCTTATGTTTTTTTTCCATAGCGGGCCTCGCCAAACTTGTGTGCAAAGAATGCAGAGAAAATGAGCCCAGATTTGGAAAATTTAAAAATATTGTACAACAGCAGTCGCCACTATCGAGACCCTGTGAAAAGCTTAAACATGTCAAGTGCTCCCTCCCTGCCAAGCCCGGTTGTTGTTGTTGTTGTTATTTCTAGACTACGCTGTACCTGCCTAGAGTTGGCTATGCAGCAGTACTACCATAGGTAAGGGTGATGCGAGGTAAGAACTTCACTATAATGCGTGAAGCCCAGGTCCCAAATTGCGTGGAAAATCAGGCATGTATCCGCGCTCATGAGGCGTTCAAACATCAAATTTGATGGCATCTCGGCTGTGAAAAGCTTACAGCCCTTTGCGGAACTTAGGGCGCGGCCGTTTTTTTTCTGTTTTCACCCAACTCTGGCGATGAATTCCAGGCGTCGTCTTATGTAGGGCTCTCTTGAATTTATATTTTTGGGGACTATCAAAAATTCGTCACTGGCAGCATACGCCGGAGCGAAGCGCGAAGGCAAGTCTTGTATGTTCATAAACAGCCTCGCGTAACAGAGCTGGCCACTACTCCGCCGCGCCTAGCAACCCCCGTTAGCCGTACCACCGGATAATTGGCCTTAGGTCAGTTGAAACTCACACACAAAATCCAAGGGCCATAGGAGCCTCCTCAATGTTTGATTCGGGCGTCGGAATTCAGTAGCCCAGTCCAGCCATTGCAATGTATTTGCGCCGTGTTTGGCTGGGGTGTCGTTCCGAAGCCAGTCAGCTGCATCTTCTTACCCAGGCAAGTGGGCTTGAACATGCTCGGCTCAATGCCGTGCCGGCCATACTTTGGCGCGCTCAGCCGCCCACCAAGCACTGCAAGCACAACACTGGCCGAAGCAATGCTGATCTAGAAGCGGCCTATTTGCCAGCTGGCGTAGAACAATTTGCTGCAAGGAATTCACCTTTTTGCACCATCCTCATCTCCAGCCACTTTCCCAGTAGAAGTCTTTGACGCGAAACACCCACGACGGATATTCAGCTGTTCCTCTGTGCAACGGAATTGGCCCGTGCATCATTTCCATTTCGGCATCTCGGTGATGTTCATTTACGGCATCCGAGAACATCTTTTCCGGAATCCATTGTCGCACAAGGTTCCTTTCGGGGGGTAGCGGAGCAGATTCCACGGAAGCAATTTGGATCCGTTTCGCACCCATACCAGTATCTCCTGCCGCGCCGTTGGTGCGACCATTCCGAGTCTACCCAATACCTGGCATATGAATAACGAACGATGTTGCGACTGGGCGACGTGAGCAGTATCCCAATGAAGGATCACGACCCGTCTCTCATGAGTATCCTACAAGCAAAAAGGTCCCGAGTCCACCAGGGGTACCTGCATCCCGGAAGGTGCTATACATAAACACCTCAAGGATCAAATGCCAAAGTCCGGAACATCGATTCGACATGCAGCTGCTCGTATCAAAGACTACGTCTTCATTCACAATCTTGTTGTTGGAACTCTTAATCGCACTGGAAAGATGTAGAAATGCCATTACAATGTTGAAGTTTACAATCGCCTGCAGATGTCATTGGAATCAGCGCGACATCTAATTCCTAATGCCCCCATTCTTCGAGGCTGGGTCAACGGGAGTCTATACGTCCAAGGCAATGAAACAGTTGGAATCTTGGCACTCAAGAGAACACGAGACATATGGCTGGGATTCTGCCATATAACCATTTGTCTGATTCCAAGCACAAGAATGCATATCTTGCTCAGCAACAAGGAACAAAATATGCTGTGATCACTGTCCATTCGGTTGAGGAGAAAATGGAGTTTACACGGATGATGCAGGAATTTCCAGGCTTCAATATTCCTAACAGTGCCCAATATAGCTCGAGAACCATTTGAAGTCCTATCATTTGAAATGGCTTCGTGCAAATGAAAAAGTTCTATCTCTCAGATTTTGCCCAAAGCAAAGGCCCTAGAGAAGAAATTGCGAAGTGATAATCGTGCATCAGGCATACATGGTGGCAGCAATACCTGTTCCAATAGGTGATCACCACTTCACTGGGCTTTGCCCGGAAGTGAACCAGGGCCTCACTCACAGGGTCTCAAGAGCTTCTACCACGAGTATCTTCCACATTCCGTGCATATCTGTTGAGATTTTGCCGAGCACGGCAATCACGGCGTGATGCGAAGAACGTTTGCAATCGCGCTAACTCGTGAGAGTGATCCGCGTTAGGGCAAACGGATGCCCAACGCTCAATATCTATTGAGCTTATATACTAACACTATGACTACAATATTACAAATGGAGTGAATTGGAAATGAAATCACCGGAAGGCTGGTCACATGACCGAGCTGTCGCCGAGGTGGCGAGTCGGCACAACCAAAATTCCAACAATATCAACTGCCACCAACTTCGCAATCTGCCAATCTCAGTGACATTATAGCACAATCCCTGGCTCTTACTATGGCCTCATCACAATCTGCCAATCTCAGTGACATTGTAGCACTAGGGATCCCCACCGTAACCGTAATTACGGTTTACGGTTACGGGTCTTACGGTCACCGTATCCGTCCCGTAAGGCCTTTGGACGCGAACTTTACGGTTACGGTTTGCACCGGCAGTAACCCGTAAGAAACCGTAAGAATACGCCGTATACGGGATCCTTACGGCCGTAAATTTGGCCTCCAAACTTTCAGTTTTATGGGAGGTTTGGGTCTGAAATGTCTGTGCTTTCTGTTGAAGAACATATACTATAGTGGCGCCGACTGTGAATACCAGTGGATCCGCGGATTTGAACGACATCAACCTCATGATGGCAGGTTGAACTCGCATAGGTCTCACAGAAGTCTCACAGAAGTCGTCCCACAGTGCTGCCCTGCGGGTCAGTGCATCCCTATACATGTCTGAAGAGCTTCGTTTGTGCTAGTTCCTTCAAAGTTGTACGTAGAAGAGATACCTGGGCTTCACTGAATTTATTCACAGATTTACGACCCTATTTACGGTTACGGTTACGGCCGGTTAGACAACGATTACGGCCGTAATGTTTACGGTCGTAACCGTATACTGTACGGTGGGGATCCCTATCTGACAGTAGCACAATCCCCAGCTCTTACTATGGCCACATCTTGGGATGATTCTCAGTTTCTTTCGTCCGCAGAAATAGATAGCTTGGTTGAATTTGCACAGACATTCGATCAACCAAACCAAGAGTTGAATGAGGATTTCAGCCAGGAAAATAGCTTCCCCATAGCCAGTGAGAGATCAACATCTGGTAGTTCCTCACGTAAACGAAAAGCTGAAGCTGCACCACAAATTTCTTTTGAACCTCCAAGGCAACGGCAGAAGTGCACATGCCACAAGTGCAGGCAACACGCTTGGAACGGAGGCCACAAACGACAGCTCTGCAAAAATCCTTGTGCAGATTGCAACAGAAGATCTTGTGAAGGCAGAAGCAGTGCTCAGCCAGATGTCAAATGTGGTCTCAGTTGGTCAGAAACTGGCGATGCGTAGCAGATTTTGCATGAGGTCAATCAGAATTTATTTCTTCAAAGGATTTGTGCTGATCTGGTCCTTAAAAATATTACAGTGTTTGCATGCCTTATGTGTCTTCTTAATTCGATATTTTTCCAATTTAGATCGCGAGCCAATATATAATATTCACGGAAAACGACTTGATTCGAGCAAAGATTGAAAAACTCGATCGGGTGAATTATCTGCCATTTCTGGTCAGACCTGAGATCACGCGGATGAATATTACTGCTTCTGGTTGATCCCAATTTGGTCTCAACTGTAAACGGTTGAGACCGTAATAGGGAATTTGATCCCACAAACACCATAACCGAGCCCCCAATTGATGGCCCTCTATTTTCACGCGCAAATGGGGTGATTTGTTGACACATGTTAGAATCACATCGTCCCCCATCATTCCTCTTCCCCCTCGACCGTGCACACCCCCCCTGGTCTCTGCCCCCTTGGCTTCCTCGCTGGCCAAGCTGGGCTGCTCTTTGGCATCACATCCACTCGTACAACCCGTTTTTGGCGGGCCAGGGGATTTTGCCGCCAACTGCCGCCGCCAGTGGCGGCGATCGGGCGGCAAGGTGGCGGCAGTCCGACAACCTAGGCGCATGAATGGTGGCATGGAAAGGCAGAAACCAACATGGCATATTGTACCGATCCTCAGTACAAATCAATTTGTGTTTGCCCACACATTTGAGCAGTTCTGGTGCCTCCAACTCCATTTTTCTCGGTAAAGTGGCGGCAGTTTGGCGGCAGTTCGCGGCAATTTATGTATCTCGTGGGCGGTAATGGGCGGCAGTGGCATCAAATTTAGCGGCGATTTGGCGCCAGTTTAGCCTCAAAGTGGCGGCCCTTCCATTTTCGTGGCGGCAGTTTGGCGGCAATTTGGCGGCAGTCATACGTATAAAGGCTAAATGTGCCGGTGGAACACCTGCGATCCTTTCAGGGAGTCATTACTAAAACACGCCGGGGTCCGACGGATCTTACAAAACGGGCCATCACGAATATATTCGAACATTTAATGAACAGATCATCGCCCTTTTCTCCTCTTCATGGCGACGCCCCATCGTCCTTCCGCTCTCGCACTGGCGCTCATCTTTTTCTTTCCTGCTGTGTTCGCCGGTGTCACGAACTTGACTATCGACGACACGAACTCGACTTTCTTTGATTTCGTCGACAATACGAACGCCAATCCCCCATCGTGGGCAGAAATTGTACCAGGGGATCCGTGTCTATACTGATCGGCGCAGCCTCAAACCACCCAAATATATAACCAGACGTGGCATGATGGAAGTGTGGGCAGCGAGGGGTCATTTAAATTTCAGGGTGCGCAACCTTCAGGACTTCTCACCGTTTCCCTTCATTGGCCTCTGGCTCAGGTTCGGCAGTCTACATCTACGGGATAGATCTGGCTGACCCGGGGAATATATCATTTACTATGGGTGATGATACTACCTTTCATTATTACACTGGCGCGGAACAGTTCGTGTTCCGCGCGCTATTTTTCGAGGCGGAGAATCTTGCGGAAAGTGTCAGCCACACGGTCTCATGGGTTATCAACAAGAGTGCGTTGAATGGAACCACGGGATTATTCGACTATGCGGTGATTACTGTCCAGGAGAGTACGACTTCGACGGTGTACGTTCGGCTTTATCTACATTTTGGGAGTGCGCTGAGTTTCCTCGAGGACGACGAGCAGTAGGGCGGTTCCGACCCGAAGCTCCGCATCGTCGACGTAAGCAGTGCATACGTTCCCCCTGCTTGAGACTGATGTCCAATAGTTCAAAAAAATCCAAGACCGGAGCCATAGTTGGGGCACTGGTCGGTGTAATTGGCGGTCTGACCGTGCTTGCAGCCATAATATTGCTTCTGCGACGAAAGCGACCGACATCCGCGATATCTGAAGATTCCGGACCCAGGGTGCGCCGCGTGCGCGGAAACTACGTCGTTCAGTCGTTCGCAGAGAGTGCCCCTCCTCCCTCCCAAGCCCCACCGGCCTCATTGGATACTATCGATGCGATGACCTTAGCAACGACCGCACCGGTTTCACGCAAAACACGTACGTGCTAGCTCTGTGAATGTGGCAAGATTTTCATCAATGCATTTTATTCTCCTAGTCGACGTCGGTTGGACAGAGCCTGATCGCTCCATGGTATCGATGGGCTCAAATACCTCGCCCGCTGTCACCCTGCCTCGGGATCTGGATATTTCGGCGTTAGCGCCCACAGTTTCGACGATGACGGCATCTGCCAGGGAACAGTTCCTCGAGGACCGGATTGCGATTATGGAGGCGCATGTCAGCCAGCACTTACCTCCTCCGTACGTACCTCCCGCGGAATCTGTCTGAGACGGTTAGCTCCCTCGATGTACAATTGACTATTGGATAAATTCCTTCTGATGGTGCGGTTGCTGATGGTGCAGAAGCGGGCGGGGATGGCGCTGCGGCGGGAGCTTTCTTCTTGCTCTAAGAGAAAGGTGCATCGATGTTAGTGAATACAAGGAAGGCCATGTTACTCGGGCGCACCTTCTTCTGGGCATTTTCTACTTCATCTTTGAACTTGTCGACATCTTGCGGGCTCATCCAGCGTTGTTCATTCAAACTGTTACATAGATACATCAGCAAAAAATTTGCAGTCTATCACGCATAATATAGTTGAATTAGCTTGGATAGTAAATTAGTTATGTCCCTGTTTTGTAGCATCGATAGCTTAGCGCGGGTGCTACAGATATCTATTTTAGCAATTGATAGCCGCACGTCATTACTAAATTAGCACTCCATAGCAGTCAATAGCGCTCTGCGTCTAAGGCACTATGCGGCTAGCTAGTATTCTATAGCACGACATATTTAACACTCAGGCAAATCAAACATTGTAGTGAACACAGAAAATAATGGATAAATATTGGCAAATGAAAATACAGCCTTGTAACTACGCGTCGTCGCTGAACTCGCCCTCTTATCATACTCCCGAATAGCTGTGTCAATGGTATCAAAAGAGATGTCGTGCGAGACGAAACCAGGGGCTGCAATCCAGAGTGGAAGCTATCAAATAGAATTTATACTCACCGTCGGATGTTGTGGAAATGAGTCAAGATGTTGCCTAAAATGTCGCGGGGAGCGTTTCTAGAAGGCTGTTGGACACCGACGGTGTCACGAGCGTCAGCCAAGAGGCCCGACGCAACATGCGTGTGGCGATGTGGGCGTCATTCCGAGGAGGAAATACAGGTGAAGGTGGAGGCTGGCCTAGCTAGAGGATCAGGAATCACGATGTTGTACATCCATACAGGATAAAACACACACCATCGCTAGTTCGCGCATATCTCCACTCAGTGTCGCATTGGTGGCTTCGAGGCGTACGTAGGTTTGACGGTGCAGCTTCGCTTGCGGGGGTGTGCCATAGGTCTGGAAGATGCGATGACCAGACAAGAATACAGAGTTTTTGGTCTTAATGATGCATGATCTTGCAGTTTAGGTTTGGAGCTTGGGACCCAGAGCTTTACCTGCTTGCCAGAGATCTTGAATGGCCAGCGCCAAGTGGGACGACGCAGAACAAGGGCAAAAAGAGGAGACGTCGGGTAAAAGGGAAGTTTCGGCGGGAGCATATCTTGAGTCTTCTCTTTGCACAGAAGGCTCAGAGACTTGATTCAGGGAGGCGGCGGGAGGGGAGGGAATCCGTACTTTTGGCTGTTTTCGCTGCGAATGCCCAATGACCAGAGCATTGCGGACCATTTCAAACAGACAGAACTACTTAGAATAGTGCTGGGTATCATCTGTCAATATGGGGCATTTGATTAGCTCTCCATATCAAGTCACGCTTTTCTGAGCATGTGAAAACAGCTGTATTTGGCAGGGATAAGGAACCACTTGATTAATTTAAGCTTTTTCATCAAACCTTAATTGCGGGCCAGAATATTGCAGCCAGGGCTCAAATTGGTGCGGTGGAAGCCATCGGGTGTACGCGTTCGAAGTTTTTCATAGATTGGTTGGGCGATGCGAGAGTCGTGCCAGCTCCCAGGAGCATTCAGGTTCGCAGCAATAATGGTCCCTGTATGTCGTTCATTTCATGGGCCACTGAGTGAATGGAACCTCACCACCTCTGGGCAAAAATGCCAGGACAGAGCTTACATAATGTGCGCACAGCCATTCCGTTGTATGTCGCGTTCTCAATTTCTTCATTCTCCGACGTCTGGCTCCCTAGATTAGTTCAAATTTCGGTGTTTTTGGCTGTTGGGAGTGTAGAATACGCCCCAACCCCCAATAGTGCTCAGAAAGGCCTAGACGTTTGTAATGATGTCCGGCAGGCGGTGTACATACACTTGTTCTGGACTCCGAATGGTAGAGCTTTGCGTCTTGAAATTTCCAGAAAGCCAAGAAGTCGAGTGCACGTTACGACGCTTCCCCCCGTTCCGCATTTTTATCTGAGGGGAACGCTGGAAATACTCATTTCAGCGTGTGCAAGGCCTTCAATGCGGCAGGAATCGTCAATTTGGTCTACCTGATGCCAATTTGATCGCATCGGAAGTAGCTCTTCGTTCAGTTTCTAACTGTGCGGAGCTGGAAATTTTTTGTACAGTGCATATTTGAAGTATCTGTTATGAATTGACCACTCGCCCGGGAGAATCCAATTTTTACAGGCTATTTGGCTCGATCCTGGGAGGTGGGCCCAGTTCAAGTTCAGCCTGGGTTCAACTATCTCCGAACTTTGAGCTGGACCCTTGGTTGGATTCAGGCCCAGTTCAGCGGTTCAGAACCCGATTGCAGTACACTAAATATATTGATGCAATTGAACTTCAAGCTTACGTGAACCAAACTTGGTTAGACAGCGCTCGGATAGTGGGCTTTGCCGCGAAACAGACTCGATTATTCAGAAAACAACAAATTTATTTATTGCAAGCCAACTATACAGGTGATATATGTGTTAAATGGTGCGTAAACTCCTAGAATTACAAGGAAATGGTGCTAGCATTTTATTTGAAGTAGATCGACCCAGAAATGGGCCTAAACGAGCGCGCTGATTCTTTTTTGCTGCCACTGTATATATATCTCATGTGCCTGTGGTGCCAGAAATTTTCAATGGGCAAGTTCTGTCAATTCATACTGACCTTGAATTTGTTTCGGGAAGACTTTTGGTAAAAAGTAAAAAAATATATATATATTAACCGTTCTTTAACGAGATGCTCGAAATCCTGTGTCAAATCTCCATTTATCCGTGCTCCATTTCGCCTTCTGTGCTTTTCGTCTACCCATACCTCCTTTGGTCCGCAAGTTTATCCTCACTTTCCCAAGGAAATTGAACCCATGATCAATCCTATCCACAGCAATGACTGCACTCCATGTTCCTTCCGGACTGCGAACAACTACGATCTGTCTAACATAACCCCAATCGGGACTCCGCGCCATTAACCGTTCTTTAACAAAATCCTCGGCGATTCTTTGTATGTGTTTGTTATTTTCTCCATTTGCCCTAAATCCTTTGGTGTTTCTCTGCCACTCGACTACATCCATCACCTTTTGTGCAGGGTTTCCTGTCCCCTCAACACTGCCTGGCTAGCACTCGCATTCTCCATTTATCCGTAGTACCGGAGCTTTTCTATTATGTTTTTCAACAGCTGACCTCCGCGCAGCTGCTCAGCTCTACAGCACGCAGCTATCGCAGTTGATCGCAGCAACTGCTGTCCACGACGCAGCACAATTGGATTGCTATCATGGCTGGAGCCACGTAGTGCTGCCAAAGGATCTCGCTATATAAGAACGATTGCACGCAGTCCCGCAATCTGTCGCTCATCTTCCTTTCGCTCAAGTTTCCTCAAATGCAACCCTCTTCCTCCAGAAATTTTGGCCAGGGGCTCCCAATTCCTCTCGCTATGTTTTCCGGCGCGCCACTGCTCACACTGGGCTATTTCTGATGCTGGGTTCTCGATATCTGCTTCATTTCGGCAATTTCTCGTGTCTTAATACCTTGCTGGGGACAATCTGGTGTATCTGCCCGAATAGTGCTGAGGCCGCCGTCAATTTCTGAAACAGTTCCACGGAGCGGACCGGTTCATAATATTATTGCGTCGCATAAATTCCCCCCGTCATGCTGTCTACTGATTATTCAAACTTCTCGCAGTCAATATTCTCTGTCGATCTTCCGTACGTCGCAAAATTTTCCAACCTTCAGGGCGGGAAACTTCGGCACGAATGGCGCAACTTTGAACATTCTTTAACCCGGTAATTTATCATGCTGGGCCTGTTCAAGCCTGCTGTCGAGACCTCTATCTGGTCGCCAATATCAGTACTGCCCAGTTCACTCGTGCGAAATCCACGGCTTCTTCTGACGGTCGCCTAAAACAAAATCCTGTGACTTTTACCTAGGCTAATTCTCAGGTATGTGGATCAGATAATTCATTGCGTACAGTCGGGTCTGTCCAGACTCCAGTGTGAATGCTTGACCACTTAAATTCTATTTTCCGTGTAATCCTACACCAGGCGACTGGAGTTACATTTGGTTTCTGCTTTTCGAGTAGGGTTGGGCACGGGTTCGGGTCAACCCGACGGGTTTCCGGGTCGGGTCGCCCGGGTACGGGTCGCGGGTTGTTGGGCTTGCGGACCCGGAGGAACCCGCTACCCGACCCGCGGGTTGACGGGTCGTTGCGGGTACGGATAATTCGTCTTTGTAGCACCATTCTGGGCTTACGTTCGACCGTATCCAGGGTGGGAGATGGCGGGGAAAAGCTGGATCTTCGATTCAATTCTTCCTGAACAGAAACCGGATGCTATGCGACTGGTTTCAAGGCCGGTGAGCACTCATCTTGCATGCCAGACAAATTAATTGTACTCAGCACTCACTTCACTTGCAGAGACGGCGGAATGACGCTTTGCAGGTCAAGTGGAGGCCAAACAGGTATGCCCGAGATGCCCAATACGAAGACCCGTGGTGGACCCGCGCATTTGCGGGTCGGGTCTGGACCCGTACCCGCTGGGGTACGGGTTTTGCAGGGTCCGGGTCCGGGTTGAGCAATTTCTACCCGGACCCGTACCTGTGCCCATCCCTATTTTCGAGTTGCCGGAGCGAAGCGGAGGTCTGTCTTGTCCAGGGAATCCAAACGGCGCTCGGAGCCCCACTGCTTTATAATCCGGATCACTGGCAGTGTTGTCATTGACCGGGTCAAACAGGGGTCAAAGAAATTTAGCCCCCGGTTGTAACCTTGAACCATTGAGCAATGACTCCCCATACTCTTTTGAAGTTGTTCATGGGTCACCAGAATTGTGTGATATACATACATTCAAGAGGTCCATGGGCTCCTGCCCTCAGCTCAATTTCCGGTCAATGCCAACACTGCGGATCAGGGCGATAATTTGAGCCGTTGATCCAGAAGCTTTCTTCAGTTTCTAATGCCAAACACCCACAGGAACTCATAACCGCTGTGCTCAAGTCTATATTGATTAACCATATGTCGAGGTTAAAGTTTTTAAAGAAGAAAAGAAACATGTTTCAGAGTAATTTGTTACCGAAGTTTGAACCTCAAGAGTCAAGACCACTGAAGAAAAAAAAGAAATCAACTTCCGGAAAAAATTGGGTAAGGAAAATATGTTCTTGAAAAGGATGCTCCTAAAATATCGCCAGCAGGCAGGGATGAACAAAAGTTCAGGGAGACAAGAAGGCGACCACATCGCACAAATCAACTCTTGTACCATTTCGAGTGAAATGATACTCATTCACTCAAAATGCGCCCCAAAAATGAGGAACAAAGTCCGGGGATAATAAAAGTGCTAAACAATGCAATACACTAGGCTGCCATTTGATAGGCATGACCTCGATCTAAACAATGCAATACAGGAAATCCCTCCCGCTGTCATCAGTATTGGTCTTTGTCTAGTGTCCCCGCTCCACATACATCTCAGCATTAAACTCCTACATCACATTCTGTCGAGCACACTCCTTCCCTTTGGAACCCACGCCCGAGACGCTGAGCTTTTATACTGTCTACATGAGCCACCACATTAAACCCGATTCCGTAGACTCGGACCTCTCCGGAATATGCAACCAACTTGAAGATCACTTCCCCGAAGTTCGAAAGAGCAGAAACTTGCGCCTCGTTTCGAAAACCTTGGCCGGTTGCAAGCGTATGCACGGATCTGCCACGAAGCGCAAGCAACCTCTTACCACCCGGAACCTAATCGTCTCATGGCCATTTATATGTAATCGTATGAACTGATATATTTGTGGCAGAAAAGTGTGTCAATGTAAAGCTAGATTGAAGATCGACTGCGAGTCATCAGCCTATAGACCATTCGAATGAAACCGCAGGCGATATATGAGCGAATGAATGTTAAAGCTACTAAACCGAAAATCATGACATCAGAGTGTTGGCTCAGCAAGTAGAGCGGCCAGGCTATTATGCGCCAGTCCCCTTTGAATGGGGCTTGGTCAGCCTTGGACGCTTCGGCGTAGCATTTACACTCACCGAATTCAGCTATGATGCACTCAAGCCCGACGAAAAGGGAAAAATAAGTAAAATTTTGATGGAGGGACCAGTCTGAGGTATCCAACAAGCTGTGTAGGCGACGCGGGAATCGGTGCTTGCACAGCTTTTGCAATTTCGGCAAGAGATGGAGAGTCATAGGCCAGTATACAGCACTAATCACCAGGCCTAGTAGAACCGGGAGAAAAGGGAGAGCCCATGGTTCGACACCAATTGCGTCGCGAATTGCCACGCGAATTGCGAGTCCACTGATGCCCCATGCTTCAATGATAGATGGGTGATCAGGTTGAGAACCTTGCAGGATATTGGTGACATTGGGCTCACCTATGTATGCTACAACAAGTCCAAGCACAAAAATCAAAAGGAGAAAGACTCCAGACAGATCGTAAGTGAAGAACCAACTGGAATGACCAGGTGTCGGATCATCAAGGAAGGAGACCCAGTATGCACTTGAATCATGCCGGAGGTAAACATCACGATGAGGCTGGCAGATACAAAGACTCACATCAACGTCCAGAGAACACCCATAATCCAGTCTGCCGTGGTCGGCCCGGTTGTCTGTCCGACGTAGGTGGCGGCGGCTTTGTATGCACCCAGTCCTAGAATAACTATAGTGTTTAGCGCTCTCCAGGGAGTGAATGTCGCCTGGGGTCGTTGTCACGCGTCGTGGACCATGGTCTGTATAATTGTCTCCAGCGCTGCAATACGGTGGTCCTGCGTTGCAATACGCTGGTCCTGCGCTGCAATACGCTGGTGAAGCGCCGTCGGAGACAGATCCGGCAATTCGTGGGCCTGGCTGTCTCCCGCGAGTTCCTCCTCGAGTTCTATCGTAGTTCTCCTCAGCACTGCTTGGCGAATCGGGGCACGGCTGAATCCTGTTGTTCTAGCATTGACGGAAGGCCGTCAGAGATAAATCCCATTAATCGCAACGGAGAAAGAATCGCACTCGGCACTGGATCCAGACGCCGCATTGTCTCCCGCTGCAAGATTACTTATATTGTTCTGGAGCACTTGGTTCAGAATACCATTCTGCGCCTCCAGGTGGTTTGGGGCGCCGAGAAAGGGTGTTGTCGAAGACATTGGGGAGGCGGGGGCGGGATGAGTAGTCAGAGGGGTCCAGCGGTGAGCCGGGCAAGGCACAGATTGCCACGTCATTCATGCCACGTGTATGGCTGACTTGTGGTCGGCAACCCTGCCGGAAATCAGTGATGTGATTTGTGGTATTACTATATTTGGCGATTCAGCCCCTATTATTCTTTCTGAGACTTCCCTGAGGCCATTGAAGTCCGGTGCAGCATTAGAATACCTCTCAAGTATGTTCTAAGATTCCATAGAATACACTCCCGCCCCTTAAACTCCTTGAAAATGCCTCAAAATCCAATTTTTGCAATGGCTGAAGTTCAGTCCCACCCAGCTTTTTTGGCCTGGATATGTCCCCAACCACCAATGTGGACCATCTAGGCAACACAGAATACATCCAGGAAGAGGGCCTACTCGGCCGAATTTTTAATTTCAGCCTAGTTCCCCCGGAATATGGCATTTTCTGGGTCAGAATCCCCATATCTCATACTTCCACCCGTATCTCATAGAGTAGACAGTGTTAAGATAACATATTTTCCCATATCAACTTTGTGCCAAAGTGGATGGATGAAGAGCTAAATGGCCTGACCATCGCTACTGCCAATGTCGGAGTTGAAATTAGCGGTGCGTTGCCGACCACCATGACTTGCATATGATAGCAGACAGAACTTCATGACAACATGTAATTTTGTCTGTTTTCTCCTAGAATTTTCGATTTAGAACCGGAAGGAGGTGGTTTATAGGCAAAATTTTCATTCAGTAGGATTCTATGTACGGTGTTGTACTACCTGTACCAAGTTTGGAGACAATCCGTGGTGAGTTGGTTGAGTGCGAGGCTAATCAGTACGAAAATTCGTTATCAAGGCTTGGACAGCACTTGGGACGCACAGCCACCACTCCGACTTTTCTGACTGTCTCCCTGGACATAAACTAGGGATCCGCTAACGCGCAAGGTGCTCGCGAAGCACATAATCGCGCTTACGCATTCCAATTACGTTCCCATTTGGATGGAGATTTCCTCTGCCATGCTCGACCTGATTCCGGTATCCGTCGAATCGCCTCAGAAAATGCTCTCGTTTGGTACACTATCAAACGTGATTGAGGCAGAATTGAACATTTTTGAGGGCATTCTTTGCTCGACACGGAATGTCAGCCACGGTCGCAATTTGTAGAATATTTTAGTTCAAACTACATGTACGTGTTCTTTGAGATATATGGCCGCCCTTCACCTCAAGAGCGGCTGCGAAAATGGTGGGTATGTGCTCGATAAATGGATTAATTTTATTGCACGTGATTTGCCTCAGATGGCCAAAATCTCGTTGAGTATCACTCACTGTATGGACGGATGTGGCTAGTGGTCACTGAAGCCAGTCCCTAGAGTGCTTTGAACATGTTGTATGCAATAAACATTGAGAGAAGCTTGTGGATGGGCAAAAATGAGGACCTCATGTTCAGCAACCTAAATCCTGTGAGCTTTGCACACTGCGCTGTTAAAATGATCTGCTAAAACTGAAATTGGGCTTTGAGCACTTCATGTTTGCATGGAAGGATGGCAAGGCACCCCTCAGTACCTCTCCGATGTATTTGTGAGCCATCATCCCCGCTCCCTCCCCCCCTAGATGCTTGGGGATCAAGAGAGGCACTTTCTCACGGCTTATGAATATTGCCCTCACTGTGATGCACAGCCCACAGTCTGAGTCAAGTAAAAGTCGCAGAGGATGTTCAGGTATCCACTCCAAAGTTGATTTAGTGTTGATCCGGTGTTCTGAGTTTTTTGCCAGGCATCACTTTCGAGGATGATGAGATGCCGTAATCACAGCCGGCACAACTGATCTTTTCGTGTCTCTTGACTGTGCCAATGAACCGATTCATGCAAGGTAAAGTATGTTGTCAACTGGTAGTATCCTTGGGCATCTAGTGGTAGCAGGTTGTTGATATTGGTGCACATGGTATGATGCAATAAATCCATTTCCGGTCACTTTGTGTGATGACGAGTACTTTCAACTCAACAGTCCCTCTGGGCACGCATGCTGAGCTAGCTACAGAGAAGAGAAACATAAAAGGAGAAAAAAAAAAAAAAAAAATGAGAATTGAATGGCTGGCCCAAGGCTCATTTCAACGGCTTATTGGTTGGGGGGCATATAAGGCTGGGTTAATTACCGCCATGGGATCGCTGTAGAATACCTCGAAGATACCATAGGCCAGCTTTCCGAGGAGCCCGATTATTTTTCCTTTCACCAGGAGATCCTTGAAGGATAGCCCAGGGTCTGAATAGACACCTCGAAGCCAGAAAGGAAATTTCCTTACAAAGCTTTTTCGCTGCCAGCTCATATCGCACGATGTCCGACCCCGACTACGACGACGACGCACAGCCCTATAACGACAGGCAAATGATTATTGATACTATTCGAGTAGACTCGTAACCAGTCTACTATTCGAGACAACCCGGCTGGTAAGTACCTTTGCTTTCAAACAGGGATTCAAAAGAACTGAGGCAGCGTGGGTAGCTGCGTGAAAATTCTATGTCTCAACCCCAGCCCTGGAAAGGGTCAAGGCCACAAAGAAGAAGCGCCCCGGGACGAGAACAGCTCCAGCAACAGCCCTGCCACCAGCCGCCGACCGCGCAAAAAGGCAAAGACAAAGGCGGCACCAATCGAGATTGATGATGACGATGACGACGACGACGACCCTCCGTACACCATTGCTGTCTATGCTTGGATTCCCAAGAACCTGCCCCCACTACCCAAAGTCTCGCAAGATAAAACCCAATCCCGATGACGTTGTGAAGAAGGGCCTTTCAATATTTCTTCCAAAGATAACTATCCCATCTTCTTGTCCAAGCTCGCTGCTGCTCTCCCATGCCGTCCTGACAATATCCACGAGCAGAAAATTTTGTGGAAGCCCGTGAAGCCCATGAATGTGCCTTCTCTCCCTCTTGGTGGAGCCAATGGTTACAAGATCATGATTTCAGCTTTCGCCGATCGCAAATCTGCTGAACGTATGGTTGTTCCATCAATGCCAGCCCCTGGGCAACCGATGGAGGAAGAGACAATATGTCCAGATGTCCCTCATTGAACGCCTTCTGATGCACGCTGCAGCCGTGGCCCATAGGTGCAGATGACGACAAGAAACCACCGATCTTTGATTATACCGAGTTGGAGTCGACAGGCCCTAGTGACTCCATTCATCAGCAGCAGGTTTGTCACGCATATATTCATACAAACGTGGACATTCACTGATTCCGCGCAGATCTCTTTCAACAAAGCTACCAAGACTGAACGCGCCCTCCTCGAGGATACATATCCAATTATAACTACCCCGCTATTGACCCCAACAAGCGCATTTATCATGACCCGAAGACCAATTTCTACTTTGACTTGAATAGCTCGAGAACGGGTGTTTGGTCCAGTGCAACGGTGCGTCTCGGGGGTCAAATAACTTGGACGACATTGATACAAGCTTATGTAGGCTCAAAACAAGACTGATGAGATGAAGCCCCCGCTCGAGTCGCGATTCTTCGATGCTAAACAGCGCATGAAGATTGGAAACACTCCTCCTGCTAATTTTGCTCTCCCCGGTCCGGCTATCACTGCCGTCGCCGGCCCTGCTGTCACTGCCCTTGCCCCCGCTGCACCGCTTTCGCTTTCCAACCTTTTGATGGCTTCCATTCTTTCTCAGTCCGGCGCAGGAGTGCTCACAGCATTGCCTCCCCAACTAAATCCTGCGCGTGCCCCCGCTCCGCTTGCCCTTACCCCTGCCAACGATCCTGCACAGCATCGCACAGCCCCACCATCGCCAGTCAAATGGCATACCGTGACCGTTGAGCGCTTTTGTGAATTCTACGACATTGACGCCATCGACTGCACTTGCTTACAGGAAGTTGGCTTTCGACCCGGTGATCCGACACAGTGCCTGCAGTCAACAATGCCCTGGAGTCTAGGGCCCCTACGTTTGATTAATCCCTAGAGTTTAGGGCCCCCGAAATCCACCGGATTCTCAGCTGAATCCTAAACACTTGGGTAATAATAATATTTTTGTGCGGAGGGAATAATATTATTGGACGAGGAGCGTAGGTCAGGGCCCATGTATCTTTTGGATGAAGGGTATCCACAGCAGGTATAATATTTTGCTTGCCAAAAGTGCTGGTGCCAGCCCAGTATAATATTTTCCCCCCATGTGGTAGGGTTCAGCTGATCAATATTGAGAGCACAAAATATTACCCAGCCTACTGACCTAGGCTCAGCCAATGGGTACCAGTAATATTATTGCCCAGAAAGGGCCAGGCTTTGGCTGATGGGGAGAGTAATATTATTTGCCCAGTACAGTTGGATTCAGCCAACCAATATTTTGAAACCCTCAAAATATTATTCTGCCTTCTGTTCCAGGGTTGGCAGCTGGTGGCAGTGATATTATTTTACGAAGAGCACTAGGGTTCGGCCAATGGGCAGAATAATATTTCGAGCCCAGCATGGTTAGATGCAGCTGATCGATATTTTGAAACCCTCAAAATATTATTCTGCCTGCTAACCTAGAGTCGGCCAAAGGGTGACGGTAATATTATTTTGCGGGCAGGGTAGCATTGGGTCGATGTGTGGGATAATATTCTGGGTCCAGCATATTAGATTCAGCTGATTGATATTTTGAGAGCCCAGAATATTATTGCACCTGCTTCCCTAGGCTCGGTCGATGGGTGACAGTAATATTATTTTGCGGGCAGGGTAGTGTTGGGCCGTCCCGCTCCCGCTCTTTCTCCTTCTCCCGCTTCGCGGCCGCCTCCGCTTCATTCGCCGGGAAACGACCACAGTGGAAACCCGAGAGCGATACTGGCCATGGCGGCGACGAGAGGATGACAAGAAGGAGGGGGACTCGACGGGATTCACATCCACTAACGGCGAGGCCGCTGTGTCTATCTGAGTCATCCCAATGGTGTAGTATGGATAAGGGAATCCCGAGACAGGTACAAAGATGCTAGATTAGGAGGAGCTTCTGGGAGGGGAGGATCCATTCCAAAGGTAGATTTACGCGTCTACAAAGCCTCATGGAGCGGGAGGATAGGTGTAGCAGAAGAAAACACGTCGCCAACGAAGGGAAGAAGGGCGTGTCAAATTTCAAACTCCGACGATTACATAACAAGATTCTCCATCGAATCCCAGTGATGGCAATAGGACTAATGCGGACTAGGTTACTATTTTCTTTACTCTGTCATTCGTGTTGAAGCACTTTTTTTTTCGGACACTTTTCTACTCCAGGATCAATCTCTGGGTGGGTGGCTCACATGTGGGTCATATTTGAGTGCGGGTATTGACCCAGTATGTAGCTGGGGCCCACCCACATTTGAAAGCGATTGCCTGATCTCACAGGTCCCGGTGCCCTGGCCGGCATTGCTATACGCCTGTACTATATACCCGGCCCGAGGTTGACTTTACAGCTGATCTGGAAACTAATGAGAATGACATTTTTTTTGCACGCGCTTCTCGATTTGGAAATGCCAAAACGGGGAGGTCGTAGGTTCGATCCCGGGTGGGACGCACTTTTTTTTAACATTGTTTTTTATGGTTCTACCCCTCTAAGCATCTTCCCAATAAATCCTCATTGGTATTTTCCACATATGCTTGCGAGGCCAACATATACCGAGTATTTGGCAAGTGAATGAAACAAGTGAATTAGTTGAATATCACACTGCATCGATTCGGAATTGATATTGAGCCTATGCGGGTCGAATTGTGACTGCAGCTTTAGCTAGTTGAGTTGATGCTCAGGTCATTTATCTGAGTCAGGAATCCACAGTGCACACTCAATTACTTGTAATTTCTCGGAGTGGTGACTGTAAATTATATATACATATTTAGAGGTGTATCTCTGGGTGCCATCGATGTTGGCAGGCATAGAACTCATATAAACGTCTTTCGTACCTCAATTCAGCGGTGCCGGAGTAGGAATACATTTTTCAAAAAAAGTGTCGGCGAGAGGAATCGAACCACTGATCTCCCGTTAAGGATTGATAAAACGTCCAGAAGTGTTCCGCATATCAAGGGACTCGGAGGCACCCACCAAAGGATCGGATATTGCAGGGCAACCCGCAGCTCTTTTCAGAAGGCTTTGCTTGAAGTCCAGGCCTCGGAAAGACTAGTCGGGGGTACATATCACGGATGTATCTGTTTAGATGTAAGCAAGTACCTGTGTCATGTCTGCCTGTCTCACACCGGCATGGTTCCGTGGATGACGAGAATGTGTGTTTGTGCAGGTTTGCTGATCGATCAAATCCTTTTTGTGCCGAGTTCGACAGGACTGTACAGTCCCGAGCCCGCCCTTTCACTCAATTTGCTCAATTCGATTGATGCGCTAGTTCTACATATCTGCCTACTGGGTCAATATGATGTGTCTTTGTGCGTTCTGCAAAAATTAATACTACCCCTCTCGCCAACTAACCCCAAACCCAGAATTCCGGTTAAGTTCCGCAAATGGCAGTAAATGCAGAGTTTGAGACCTTCATTCATGCTTATCCCAGCCAAACCCGACAGAAATGCATTCAATAGCTAGACCATTCAATTGTGAAGCACGGCATTCAAAATTGCTCCCTTATTCCAGCCGAACCCGGCAGAAATGCATTATAGTGCACGTGCCAGGCCATTCAATTGCGAAGCACGGCCTTCAAAATTTCGTCGAAAGCACTCAGGTATTCTTGCTCACAGGGCATTCAAATCCAAAATTTGATGGCCGGGCGGCTGTGGAACGCTTAAATATGACTAGTGCTCTCTTATCCCGGCCAAACCGGCAAGAGGTGCTCGATCTCTGGATCTCTCCATATGATCTGGTGAAGCGACATCACTGATGGGAGCTCGGATCGTTGGCATCACAGCCACATCTCTCGTTTCGGATTGCAGCGCTAGCATGCTCGCTTTATGCTTACTCCCGTTGTGTTATGGACACGAAGAATACATGTATTATCTTTCTCACTGGCCCTACAACTACATGAAGACATCTGCCTGAACTTGACTCTCGCGCCGCTCCGATTGCTGGCCTGCTCCGACATCCATTACCCGTTGAGCAGAAGTTTTGAGCACCCGATGGCGTCCCTGCAGGCGAGCGACGAGTGGCCGACGGAGACGCGTCGAGTGGCACCACACCAGAATTGATCGCCGACGCTGCCGCCGTCATCATTGCCTTTTACGGGGGGTGTGGTGGTCGTGGGAATGTATGTAGTGATCCAGAGATCGAGCACCTCTTGCAAACCGGACAGAAATGCATTATAATACACGTGTTAGGCCATTCACTATTGTGAAGCACGGCAGAAATGCATTATAATGCACGGGCCAGGCCATTCAATTGTGAAACACGGGCTTCAAAATTGCGCGGAAAAGTCCCCATGTATTCTTGCTCACACGTGCGCCAATTTAGAGACGCGACGCCAACGCGAAGCCACCTCTTCGACGCGTTATATCTTTAAATAATAGATCCAACCAACATTATGAATGATATAGTGGACTTGTACCTGATTTAATCCAGTGTTTTCCATTTTCTCAATCTCGGACCCTTTTTTTGGCAGAGAAAGGGCCGAAATCAATGGTGCCTCCATTTCGAGAGCTGAAGCACTCAGAAGGCGCTGTAAATGTTCTATGTGTAATTATTAACTGCTACAGCAAGTTTCAAGGGACACTGGGGTGGCAATCGCGTCCCCAGCGAAACGCACAAAGCGAGACGCGTTGTTTGGTTATGCATTCGTGATCGTTACATAACATATTTGACAACCGGTTATCAGGGCGCGGTAACTAACAGACTTTAGTGAACGCGGTACGAGTTAGAATCACTAAAGCGTCTGGCTAGAGAGACTACTAGCACTTTCAGTGAAAATGGCCAACTTGCAACAGAGATCCTGAGCCCAAATCCCTATCAATGTGGGTCAACCAACATATGGATAGGGTCGCATTTACAAGTGGTTTGAGATAGCATATACCATTTTTCGATATCTCTCAAGTCCACAAACTCCATTTTTCAGAAAACCGCTGTTTATTTTATTACGAGACGACGGTACAGAGTAGGTATGGATCAAATAGTGCATAAACACTCGAAATCACTCATATTTTGTTGTACAATTTTATTTGAAGTGATTTGATGCCATCAGGGGCCAGAACGACCGCGTGCAGAACATTCCGTCGCCACTATAGGCTTTCCACAGCTGCCCGGCCATCAAATTTGGATTTGAATGCCCAGATCCCGTTGTTGATATACCCCCGTCTGATGTTGATGACTCCAATGAGGATGAGATCTCTCTGGTGTTTGGACCGTCAGGCCGGATCCGACCATCCGCCAACCAGATTTCTGATTATCAAAATCGTGGTTCTCTTCTGGAACAGTTGTCTGTGTGGGACTTTGCAGCCCGTATCGAAAAGGTCTCCAAGGTCTCGTTTGAACGCAATCATCATGGTGCAGAGGAGGACGCCTCTGAAGAAGATTCACCGGCCAGTGTAGATGGAGATGAACGACCCGATGTTTTAGTTGATGCGTCGGAATCAGACCCCTGCGTCGCAAAATGATTTCCGCGTTACCTGAGTAATTCGGGACCCTAGAACCGTACGGTATAAGTCGCGTGTGATGTGATGACGGACACTGTATATAGGATTTCGCGGTGTGTTGCCGATCACCAATGTTGGTTGATCGGACGCCACAGGAACGACATACCATGTCGAATGTTGGCAGATGGCGGACCCACTTGGACTCACCAGTTTTAACAACAAGAGACCCGGCCAGCTCCACCGAAACCTCAGGGCACAATCGACTCTGACATGATCTACTTACCCGAAAGCACGACGGCGTTAGCAAAGAGTACTACTGGCGTCAACTCTTGAGTCACATACTACTTACCCGCGTCGGTGTCTACTGATTCAAGCATATTCACACCGGCTCAATTCTTATTAACCGTATGTTTGACCGTGGATCCGGAACATTCCAGCGAAGATCAGTGATGCACAAAAAGAGTACATGTCCTCTGAGATCACCCGACGGCTGTTAGTGCTGAATCTCTTGAGATTTTCATCTTTTGTGGGCGCCTCCGCATATAAATTGGGAGCCACTCAAACCAGTGCAGTACGAGTAGCCTTTCCAATGCGAGCGGTGCCACCTCTTCCCCATCCATTGCACGGCTCTCATAGTCCGACGCGAGTAATTTCCCCGCCTTCCTGCAGCATACGCGTGAATCAACGAGGTTCCAGATACGACGAAGCCCCGGATTTCACTCCCCTCCGCCAATTGAGTCCGACTGCCGGTCCGGCGTCTTGTCGCGAAGAAGTACTGCGGGCCCACGCAAGAAGGGATGCTTTACAACGCACCCTTCGATTGGCATCCAAGTAATTCCGATATGTACGACAGCGTATAGTGTCCTTGACTTATTGGCTTTTCCAGCAAACGAAATAGTCGAAATGGCCTGTCGCTTTCGGTGTTCGGCGCTCCGGCTGCCACACACACATTGCCGAGCCTCCCGGCATCTTATCTAATGACACCAAGGAACCGTCAATGCAGATCGTCTTCAAATACCCAGTCGGACTCGGCAGATCGTCGGGGACCATTTTCTGACTCGAGCTCTCTGGAAAAGTATGGTCACAATCAGAAATCGGTCCACTTTGAGTAAGTGTTCAAGTACACATAAAAGCTGGCTAAATTATGCCCAGACCCCGGACTCGATCAAATGGCTTGCATTCCCAAGCCATGCGCCCCTCATATCATTCTCCCGAGATCTTTTACGCAGGAGCGCATCGGCCCTCCTTCTCCCTCAGTTCAATCCCCAGGAGTGATGAAGTGCACGGCATTCCGTTGGTGACGAGCTGGGAAGACCATGCCATCCCAATCAAGGTCCCGAAGGTCACATAACATACCAGTGCCTCTGGACAACGGTGGAAGGCCGTTGCACGTATGCCTCGAAGAAGCAATCGGTCAAACGGCACGTCGAGGCAACGCACCTGCAGTTGAAGTGGGCGAAAACTAAATTGTTCCCAATTTCGTGGACTAATTTGTCACTCCCAGACCATTCATTTGCGATATCTGTTCTAAGCCATTTTCCCAGGTGCGTTCCTGTGATTTTATCTCGTTCGACATTCATCATCGATTCTTCACAGAAAACCTCACTGGATATTCATCGAAACGGACAGTAAGTTCTCGGTGCAATGTAATATCTTAAGAAGGTCTAACATACTACGTATGTAGTACCGGCGACACCCCCCACCAGTGCCTGTACAGCTGCGGTCAATTCTTTAAGGATCCGGCGAGAAGACACCGTCACCACGTTCAGTTTCATGCCTATATTCCCCAGCCCAGGAAGCCTAGGCTGTGATATGTACTCAACTTCGTGGAATTTATCTTTGTTTGGGAGTTACCAGAGACTGTGTAGCCCAACTCAAACAGCAAATTCCGAACCCACTTCATCTCCTTCCCCGGTGTTTGGATCTTCCGAGAATCTTCTCACCTAGCCAGACTATGATTCGACCAGAAAATGAACACTCATTCCACTTCTGCACCGGGAAGGGATAGCCCCCCGAAAGCCTGATTGACTGAGACAACCTGTGCCAGGGCATATCATGTAATTTGGATTTTTCCGACATGAGTGTCTCAAGGAACGCTGGGTTTCTGAATGCTGTACGCATGCTAAGCGACTTGACGCGGTTCATATAGAGGAGGGGGTGCTCCCAATCGGAGGCTTTCGCAATGCGTTGGAGACGCTAGACTGAAGGTATAGCAGATTGTATAATTGACAAAGACGTCGATCTTACGATCGCCGTGCCTTCCTCTTGGTCTTCCTCGTCTTTTTGATTCTCGGTTATATCCCAAAGATCATCAGGCATGCATTTTAGGAGATTTACAACTGTATCCTGGTGTCTCCACAGGACATTGAGCGCAGGATCGAGGAAAAGCTTCGACGATCTGGCAAGTGCAGAAAGCGCATGGGACGCGTCGGCGGGAAGTGATTGTGGACGGTTTGAGTTGAGCTGTGAATAGATCATGTGACAATTTCAAGAATTCCAAGACCGCAGTGGACTGGACACGGGCGACGACATGGTGGAAGGAAAGATCCAGTAAATTAACTGGGTAGTCACCCTCAAATGGGTAATCACCTTGTAATCACCCTCTTTATAAAACGGCTGCTCGGCTGCGCCGCGGGCTCGCATCCCCTTGGGTTGAGCGAGAAATTCAATGATGTTGTAAATCACTCTGGTCCAAGCACCAAAAAAATTGCTCGTTCGAATAGTCCTCGGACGAAGAGCGAATAAATAAGTGATTCCTGTGTTCGACTTTTATACTCGCCAGCGGTGTCTCGGATGCCACTCGCGCGGAGCGTAGGCTGCCTGCGCCGTGGCGCGCACAAGCAGGAGATACGGCAGCCTCTTCATACAGTGCCCAAGATGTAAAATCCCGGTATGAAGAGGGTGCGACCAGTGTTCTCGCGTTGTCCAACAAGTGTGCGGCAGTTAGACTTGAGTAAACACCCATTTTAAACCCGATTTTTTCCGGCCCGTGAAAAGATTACATAGTTGCCATCAATTTAGACCAAAAGCGGTAGTCGAGAAGTGATGACTCGAACTGTACAGTCTAAAAATCTCAGGGTCCTTTGATTTTCCGCCCCCGCTTTGTTTGACCCCCTTCTGGGTTCCTCTGTATGTATTGAATGATAAAAATGCGTCTATGTAGATGAGGAAGCAAAGAGAGGTTACTTGAGCCCTCGCGTTGTTCACTCGGCTCTGCTCGATTCAGTGGCGCAGCTTCGCGAAGGGAAGCCCGGCTGGGCTAGTGACTTGGCCATTATGCTCAGACGTCTTCCTACGGCCATTGAAGTTGCGCCACACGATCTTCTCTGTGTCAAGTCCATTGAGGCCATCACAGAGAGGGTTGTCAAAATTGTTGACGCTGATTTGCAGCACGACATTGACCACCTTGTGAAAACACACCTGCTGCGCAACCGACTTGAACGCGGAGATGATGACTCCATAATTCTCGCCACCCGCCGACTACACCACTACCTCACATTGATTGCCGTTCCAGCCCATCGCAAGGCTCTGACTGGCCTGTTGCTAGGGGATCACCTTCTGAGCGTGGAACGACTTCGCTACCCTGCACGGTACCGCGAGGCTGTCCCACACGACCACAGATTGTGCAGATTGTGTTGAGGAGCAGTTGAAGATGAGGTGCAAGCGCTGTTCGGCTGCATTGGGAACACCCACCTCATGGAAATCAGAGCTTGCTTTCTGGATAAACTGTCTGAATGCGACCCAGCTCTGCATGAGTGCTACTCGGGTCCCTGGCCTCATCGACCCTGTCTCAAATGCCATCACGCGCAAGGTCAAGCTAATGCGCCAACTGAAGTTAAAGGTGCTGCCCAGTTGCTCAGAAAAACTGCTGAGGTTCAATAACGCGATGACCACCGCTGAGGTAAGCACCAAAGAGGAGGATGAAAACGAGAAACTTCTGAGGGTAACCCTCAATGGTAGGGCAAGTACTTGGCGTCAAATACTTGGCACGCGTGCCTCCTGTGTCCTGCACTCTGATCTCCCTGCGAATTTGGTGCTTAAAAACTGTGCGTATCCCCTCCCCATGTTTTTGGTGCTTTCCAGTTAACCTTGGTGCGTCCAAGAGGTGCGCGATCTCTGGATCTTGGCAGACGTCCCCCCCCTGCCCCCGCCCCCCCCAGAAAAGGAAAGTGTTTGGCTGGGGCAAATAGCGGCGATCAACAGCATGACATCGTCTATCTGTGTCTTGCTTCCACCACTACAGTGTAGTACACAGGCGCGATTTGGGCGCGATTACACACGTCAAACTTCCTTCTCTCGTGTTTTTAATGTGTTAAACTCAATCAGTATGGAGGATTAATACTGTACATTCGCATTAGGTCACTGTCACATGACCCTGTGACCTGTGACCATTTTCGAGTGTTTTGGCCAGTTTGGGCAGGGAAAAGGGAGGACTTGAGAGATTTAAGGTTTGCAGGCAACAGATGGCTGGTTTGAATCCAGGATGCACAAAAATTGCCATGTGTACATGATTTGGCTAGTTTACCAATGAATTTTTGCGAATTTTTGCATTAGGTCACTGTCACACGACCCTGCTGCAAGAAACTGTGTTTGGTTGCGGATCGCAGTACAGATGGGTCAGGTGGATGATTTTTATCTGTGCAGAGCATGTGTTTGAGGCTGCACAAACAGGGTATCGAGAAACTGGTCTACAAATGGGGACAGTAGTTGAACACGAGACAGCCAACAATACTTACCACGAAAGCACAGCAAAATACAGTCTGAAAGGAGTTAAACAGAGAGGATGCGGAGAGGAGGACAAAAGGACCAAGGATATATGGAGAAATAGCACAGCCGAGGAGCCATTTGCTTAAAGAACGGTTAATTAATAATGTCCCAATCAAGATGATATTGCGCAGGTCGCAGTCAGTCCGCGGTTCGAAAATTGCGGATGCTTTGCTGCGAGAAACTGCGTTTTATTGCGGATCGCAGTACAGATGGGTCAGCTGCATGATTTTATCTGTTAGAACGGCTCGATGGAGGAATCGCGGGTCAGTTGATTCCAAAGGCCGTGCACACAGGCAGTTCATTGATGCACGAACTGGGTGTCAACAAACTGTTTGGTATAGATAGGCATAATAGATGAACATGAGACAGGCAGCGGTGTCAAGAAGGCGCAGCAAAAAAGTAGTACAAAAGGAATTAAACACAGACGATGAGGAGAGGAGGAGCAAAGGAGCGTGGACATACGGGGAAATAACACAGCTGAGGAGCCATTTTGTTAAAGAACAGCCAATCGTCTCGAGCAGAGCTGCGACTTGTAGGAAGTGAACGCGAGCGGTTTAGCCAAATCAACCGCTCCCCGGGGGAGAACAGCCCAGTGTCTATGTGCCGTTTCTGGATGGCTAAAGGGTATGAGAAGAAAAAAGAAATAGAGAGGCGAAGCCGGAGGGTGAGAGATGAGGAAGAAGATGGGCACATTCAGGATGCGCGCTGGCGGCCCAAGAGGATCTGCAAAAACACGGGATTTTTGCGAATGTAGATCTGGAAGGTCTCCGAGGACCACCGACCCGCCGCTTGGATCAGGTGGTATGGTACGCCATCCTCTGCCAAGGCTGTAGCTCCTCCCACGCGGAGAAATTGGCCGGCAAAGGAGCGATCCAGGACGACGGCTCGTAAGCGACGCATGAACTAGGACCGAGACGGAACCGAACCCGGGGGGGGGGGGGGGTATATTATACTCGCGCGGTCGTGTCTCTGACCCAGAGAAAGGGATTGAGAGGGAGCCACGCATCGCGGCTGTCGAGGTACCGCCGAAAAACGGGAATAGCGTTCAGGCGAGCGCGGTGTGGGATGACGACGCGGCTGCTTTCAAAAGAGAGGTCAGTCTTGTGAGAGTGTAGTAAGAATGCGAAGCCCTCAAAAAGCCATTCCACCGAGGAGGGTAGTGTCCACTTGGCTGGATTCCGGAGTGCTCGCGTATCTCGGTGAACTCTTCAGCAAACTGGTCACCGGGAGTCGCACAAAGATGAATAGGGAGACACACACTGCCCCCAACAGTGTCGAGGATGGGTGCCCAATCCATCTCGAGGTCAATCCCCAGCGCGATCCGAGTGAACAGCTGCATTGGAAATTACCTCATGTCAGGGTTGCTACTGAAAAAAGGAGAAAAGTCCAAGTAAAACATGCGGCAAATATATGAATGAAAGGTACCAGGAGTGATGTTTAATGTGCCTAAGGAACAAGACATTCTGCGCCGCCGCCGCTTGAGGTATTAGATAACGCCAATGGCTGACAGGTGAGATTGAAGACCACGAGAAGTCCTGGAGGCCGTTTTCGAGAGGGGGAGCAATCTATAATGGAAGATGGAGAAAATATAGAGGGTGAATGCGTAAGTGACTAGAAAGCGGTGGTAGAGGATAGAATTAAAAAGGATATACGCGGTGTTACCGCTTTTGGTTGACAGCTGTCATCGGTCCGGATACCGAAGGCGACGAGCAAGGCAAGTCGCACTTCCACAGAGGGGGGTACTTCGATTTCGACCTCGATATCCTGCTATTAAAATATCAGAGCATGAAAGAAGAGGGGGAAGGTTAAATAAAAGGACACAGGCAAAGGAAGATGGAGGAATATTTGGAAAAAGAAAAGTCAACACTCAGCGGGAACTACGCATGAAGAGACTGCCAGAAAATTGTTGCCCTAGTGAATCGATCCAGATGCCACATATCCCGATGCTCAAGGACTGCGTGAGCAATTTCCTCTGGAGAAAGATTGAACAGCTCGTCATCTGAAAAGTTGTTAGGGAGCATCAACTGTAGGATCCACTCATAGTCATCATGCTGTTTTTGCACCGGCCGGCGTGTTCCTTTCTCGAAAATAGCCTGCTTATTGTTCTCATAATCAGCAAGGTAGAAACTATCAATGAACTTTTGGAACGTAGCGTGATTCATGGGAGCAATAGTTGGATCCTTGTGTTGATAACGAGCAGGGGAAACGACCTCCCACCAAAGCGGTGCAGATTTCAGACCAACGAAGATCAGTGTCTCGACGAAATACACGGTAGATGATAGGGAGTGTAACGAGCTCACCACCCAACAGATACTGAGTTTCAACCTCGTAGACATATTCTAGACAGACATCGGCGCGGGAATACGAGTTGTATGGCTGATCGGCGACTAGATTATCTGTGAAAATGTTTGGTGGCAATGGATGATCATCGTAAGTTCGAGGGATGTGAGGATTCCCGATGTGGAGCTCGGTGGTGGGGTGAAATCCATAGCGCAAGTGTTAGTGAGAGGCATGAGTAAAAGTGAGGGTAGAGGGAAAACGCGCCAAAGCTGGGACATTAAATACGCCGTGTATCGTAATTCATGTGCCTGGAGCGTGTCATGTGGCACTAGACAAGGATGATGTACCTGGATGCGTAAATTTCGAACGGAAGGACAAACGGAGACATAGGAAATAAATGGAGAAATACTCAGCTCGTGTTCACGGCAAATGCGGAGATCGCGAGAGTTCGACGGAGAACAAGTCAGGAGGTGGGCTGGACTGTTTTACGGAGCTTTGGCTTCAGCGATGTCTTCAGTGTTTGGTTGCTAGGTCGGAAATAAAACAACCGAAGGCGCCTAATGTTCACATGTCCCTTTAAAATCGCTCCACTGAGCTCCCGTAGTACAAAGGAGTCGCGTGCACGTTTCTCGTGAATAATACAAGGTCCAGAATATAGCCACTCCCCTTTGTTGCCCTTCGTTTCGTCCAACTTCGATTCCCTGAGCCACACATACATACCTTCTTCGTAGTCCGAGAAATCGAACTGGTATTGGTGCCTCCTTGCCAAGTCATCGATGGCTCGGCGCCGCGATTCCCGAATATGTTCGTTGGCCTCTCGCATCTTCGGATCTCGCCGAGATAGCTGCTGAGCACGAATTGCCAACAACTCCTCGTGAGTCCGAATTTTGTGCCAGTCCAGAGTCTGCCAAGTGATCTCGTGAATATCACAAGAGAAAACAGGGTCCACACCGTATAGCAAATAATAGGGTGAATAGCCAGTTGCGCGGCTCACTGTAACTCGCATGGCAAAGAGAACAGCATTGACGTAGCGGGGCCATTTCCTTTCGCATCACCTGTACACTTGAATATCGCATCGACAAGCGGCTGATGGTTGCGTTCAACTGGAGCGTTGCCCTCTGGATGATAAGGAGTAGAAATGATCACAGTGCAGCGGTACTGGGTGCGGAGTAATTCAAGTACTTCACCTTTGAACTCTGATCCTCCGTCAAATGAAATAAAAGGTACGCAAGCAAAACGGCAGATAATATGCTCGTAAATGAACTTGGCGATGGAACGGGCGTCGAGGATCTTGAGTGCCTTGGCTTCGGGCCACAAAATGGTCGGCTCTGTGGCCTGGACAGAAGTTGAATATGCCGCTCTCACAATCGCCAACTCCCCCTATGATAGAGATGAGTCGAGGCTGGCTTCCTCCCCTAGCAACACCATTCAAGTCATGTTCGAAGCTCCGGATGCTACTGACGAGCGTGTGAGTACATGTTTCTGTGCCCTTTTTATGACGCTTGGAATTAATGTGGACTGATAGATTTTCTATTCTGAAGCAGAGAAAATCAATCTCAAACGCTGTTTTGAATCACTGATGGAGGTAATTGAAGCGCCAGGCAGGGTTCATCCAAAGATGGCGAAGGTACTTGACGGCATCTTCGGCCTATGTCCCAAGTTCCACACTGACGCTATTGGGAGATTTGTTCTCTCGGGCCTAATAAATTGTGAGCAATCTATGGGTGCTGTATTTAGTCGTTTAGTACACTGGAAGAGTATTACACTTAGTGATGCCCAGGGAAGCCGTGGCTTGGGCTTCAGATTTCCCAAGCCTGAGCTCGAGCCCTCGCACAGGGCTTCAAGCCCCACTCAGGAGTCGAACCCGGCTCTGCATTTCTATACGAGTGCGGTGCTCCAAAGCCATGGTTCTTAGTTCCTGATCCCCGACTCTGCACTTGGTTCAATATTTAACACGCGCAGTGTAACATTAATGCAAACATTGTGCAATTGCAAATTGAACCCAGTTCAACCACTTCACTCCCGGCATTTACTAGAGTCTCCTTTCCCAGCACTCAGTTGTCTGGCTTGAACTATATTCAGTTTCATTGCAGGGAGGATTTGAGACAAAAAAACGGATACTCACGACCAACGACCCATCCAGGAGTCGAACCGGCTCCACATTAGAGAGCTTGCGGTAGCCACCAGATCGGACTGGTGGCTAATTTTCCTGGACAGTGGACAATGCTCTCGGACCAAGTCAGCCACTATTTGTAGCTCTGAGGGAGACTATGAAATAGTGACTAGGTGAGAAGAGTCCGCCTCTGCATTCGTCTGTTATGAAAGCCACCAGCTTCGTCTGGTGGCTACCGCAACCTCTCTATTACCCTACTTTCTTTCTTATCATCGTGTGGCGTGCCCAAGCCATGGATCTAATTTTTGGGCGTCCGCCGTGATTTCGACAACATACTGGACTTGTGCCAAGTAGGATGCTCCCTGCTTGATACAATCTAGTCAGTCATCTTCTTTTCTTCGTAGCGATGTTCAAAGCAAATTACAGAGCCATGTTTCAAAAACATTCCGACGAGTATTCAACGTCCCGGAGCGGAACTGGCCGGACCCAGCCCTCGTCCGCACCAACCCCATCACGAATGAAGTCTACCCAATGCCCATTTTCAGCGTTAAAGTCACAGATCATCGGAATAAAACTCTCTTCCACGTAGTCGTGCAGCAAACGTTTGTGGAATTACAAGTAGGCTTTTTTTTATGAACAACTCCCCAGGCTTATCGTGCTACAGGATCGCGACTGCCGACCTCAGGCCTTTCTGCGCCCACCCGGCGTGACCGGCCATCATTCGATCTCACCTTCCCTCAGGACTTGTCCAGTGCTCTTTTGTGGGCGGAAGAATTTCTGCGGCGATGATTACCCACGCGGCGGGCCACGCCATAGATAGAAACGCGCATAGGCAGTACCACAGTGCATATATTCCACCAACGATGTCGGTTATAACTTGAATCTGAACGGCACGGGCTGGGTTATGGTGCTAAGGGCTTGGTTAACGCTACCACTCCGTGCTTCACTCCGGTCCTTCGCCTTGAGCTCGCGCTTGCCTACGCCTTTGATTGGGCATGTACGAGATTTGCTGGGCGTCAATTGCGCGTTAACTTATTTTGCACTGAGCAGACGTGGTATTTTAAAAAGCCCAATTCAGCGCCGGCTTGCCGGTGTACATATGTCGCAATATGAACTCAGATACTTGGCTGCATATTGATTGTGCCCAGAAAACCCTCACCGACGCCTCGCTTCAGTTCACAAGTCCGCCTGCCAATGCCGTACCAACCTGCCCAGGGGAGAAATCTTCCCGCACACCAGCGTATTCCGCTGGTGGTCAGGTCCCACTGTGTTCTAACCGGTGCGCCTGCCATACAAGCGGCCGGTCAGTTTACAGTTCGCCAGCATTTTGTGCGATCGACCCCCTGGAATTTGTGTGTGCTCGGTTGACATCTTGTAGAATTCTGTAAGGGTAACCACCCGTACAGTACTACATGTTTGTCTTCCATAAACTCGTTGTTCAGGCTGTGGACCACGCGAGTATAATATAACCCCCCCCATACAAAAACCCTGTGGGGGTGTATCCAACCTCGAGAAAAGAGTCCCGGGCCCCGTCCCTTGCACAGGCTATAATGATTTGAGTTAGTGCAAGAGGCATATCGGATGATTCTCAACTAGGAAAGGGGGTTGTCCCTTATACGGGGACGCTTTTATTCCGGTAAACTTACACTCATTCGGGAGTTCCTCGGGGCTACCTATCTGTCGCCGCTGACGTTGGAGATGGTTGACTCGACCCAGCGCTCAAGATCCTCTGGTCTTCAATACCGCCACATCCGTGTCACAATTCAACCGCGTGCCATCTCATCAACAGGTACAAATTTCGTGCCACTCTGATCTTTGTTCCCCATTATCGTGCGTAAAAGTTGGGTCGCACCGCTCCCTCATCCATGTCTCATTCGTGGTGCAGCATTCCTTGTCTCGCCACTCCGCTAACATTTTATATGAACATCAAGTTGTACTGCGCCTCCGAAGTGTCACGTGCCAGGCCCATGGGATCCCCCACGGTCTCAACCATGGCAAGAAGATGTGGAACATCTCAGTCGGCGATTTCCCCAAATTAGTAAGCCGCCTCTGCCTTTCTTCTGTTTTTCAATGTCATTACAGAACTGCATGTCATTCTTCAGCTTTTTTATGCCCTCGATATGAAGCCCGCGGGGCTTGCCCACATAATTAGTTTTTGCGACTCATCTCAAAATCTAGATCCCCTAACGCTGGCTTGCTGGCCTGTATATCTGTACGTTTGCTGAATGCATACCCTTCATATCATCGACATCCATGTATCGTAAAGCCCATACGAAGCAGTACAAATCCCTCAACCAATATACGAGACGATGACCCATTGTGAGCTCTTCGCGCTGCGTGACATCCCTACGAGCGTAAATTGATTCCGTGATTAAATACCACTGAGCGCATCGCTCATTTTGCTAAATGTTTTCCCGGGACTTTGTCACGAATCCCCTTCCCAGTTGAGCGTTATCCGCCGTGGTCCGTATTCAATGTAGCCGCAAGCGTACCCCTGTCACGTTCGCAGTCCCCACGATGGGATTCGAAGATAATTATGTAAATCTATATCGCTTTTATCCGGTAATCGGGCTGTTTGGGGACGCGGGAATAAACCGCTCAGTCGTATATGGCGATGTGATTACTCGTTCCTTTAACGAAATCTGTGGCTTTTGGTTGCATTTATTTGTTCGCTTTCCTTTTCCCCTCAACCCCATAAGTGTTCCTCTGCCCAACTTCTCAATCAATGATGCTTTGAGCTCCCACAGACGTGCAGCATCAATCTTGGATTTCCCCATTGAAAGCGACGGAGCTCCGTTTCCTTCTCCTGTGCTTCAACGGACAGGCCATCAACTGTTCTTTATCGAGATTCTTTGTGTGTTTACTGTGTTCCCCATTTGTTTTTCCTCCTTCCTTTTTCCTCTTCTGTACAGCCGCCGCAACTTGCCTTTCAAAGCACTGCTGCGACTATGTTACCCCCATCTCATGTTCAAACTTGATCAGGTGGCCAGTCCTCGCTAAACTACGCACAGGGCATTTTGAAAATTTTTAAGATTACATAATAAGGTCGGCTGGCGTCAGCGATAACAAAATTATCTCGGGAAATGTAACGTTCAGATTGAATCAACTCACGTCCCATGCTCAATGTCGCGGCCGAGCCCGATCTCCGGACAAAAGTAACGCTGCAAGCGGAACAGATATGAGTGAAAATGCAGATGAAATCGCTCTGTGGCTCACCTAGGTTATGATCATGGACGAATACCGGCCGGAAATGCTTGCAAAAGACTTGGCTGTGATACGCAACAAATTGGCGCATGGTCTCCATGATATTGAGGCACAGAACATTTGATATGACTTGATGAGTGATGCAGCTTGATTTGGCCCATACGAGCGAACAAAAAGGCTTGGGACTTCTGATTAAACTTGAAGAACGTCCCGACTTGACGGCATTTAGGAGAGTGGGAACTGAGCATCCGATTTGATGAGTCTCAAGAGGCATTGACGAAGACAGCAATGAAATGGGTCTAGCGAGAGAACTTGTGGCATGCCAGAAGGACCTGCATTCAACTGAAGCGCGACCTTGAGGTGCGTAAGAGGACACTGGGTGGAATGGAGAGCATTTGAGGACGGCGAGTAACGGCTGGAGGGAGATGGGGGGCATCGCCGGCGAGAGCGAGTCCGTCGAGGTTGATGTGAGCGCGTTGCGACGGGGGTCGATGTTGTGCCACCGAAGCGCAAAGTGGCACGGCAGTGAGGAGAAGTCCTTGAAGTGAAGACTTGCTGAGGTTAGATGATATCTGGAAGGCGGTTATGCCCACTAACTTGTTAGTGGGTCCTGAGGTGTCTATCTTGTGCAGGCGCTCCGCCAAGTTTGCAGTGTTTGGTGTTGTTTAGGCATATGAAGAGGTCATAGTTTCGATTCTCGCAGGTCGCCCGTTTTTCAAATCTTTTTAAAGTTCTCGCTAACTCGACATATTCCTACAATATTGCTATCTGGTAATTTTTACTTTCTTCTGCTCATTAAATGACCTCCACTGAACCCGAATACCTCAAGCTTCAAATTTGCCCCTTACTATCATTTTTTCGAGGCTCATCCATTTCTCGACAACGGATTCTCGAGAGCAATTCACCCTCCAAGTGTCTCTCTTTGTTTATAATGAATTAATGTGGATTCATATGTCTAGCACTTCACATTGCGGAAGCCTAGAATCCAGTTAAATCTAGATCAAGGCGAGATCAATCCTCCTGACTTTCTTTGCTTACCGTGCTTAATGTGAGCTGGTCGGCACAGATGTACGGACCGAGCGAGAATTGGGCCGACTGGAAGACTAGACTGCACTTTTAATTCAATTATATAATGAACAACCAGGCAATTTTTGTCTCTCTTTTTCTTCCTGGTGCAATCTTGGAATAGAGGTCTGGATATGGGAGTTCAAGGTTGCATCGGATTTTTTGGCTGAATCGAGTGCCATCATTCAATGAGACCCAGAATTTAGAACTGAAGCTTGAAAGTAGTAGCTGAGAGTCAAAGTACTGAGTATTCTCTTTCATATGTATGCTATCTGTGACTGGTTAGTCGGCCACCTCAGATTTTATCGACAATTGTCGGAAGCCTTGATTGCATTTCTGGGGGTTTGGGTATGGAATCGAAGGTAAGCCTCCTACGAGTCGCTCGATACCATTTGGCCGAATTTAGGCGACGTTTCAATGGAGCTATGAATTTCTTTCCATGGGCATGCCCCAAAAGGCAATAAACCCCTTAGAAATACGCCGCTGAGGCCCGGACTGGAGGCGAAATCGGACTGGAGGCGAAATGTATTCGGGTGCGAGCATCAGGTCTGTATGCCAGATTGTGGGTAGTTACTGGGCACATATAAGGTAGGGAGGGTATAAAATTATGTCTCAAAAGGGAGGAGGTCTCCCAGGATGGCAGGTGTCAATAAACCGAGCGCCTAGTCAGAAATAGTATACATATTAGCGCGAAGAAAGCAACCAATGAGTTATTAGGATGTGTATGAACATATCTGACACAAGACTTCCATCCCTAGAGATACACAACTCCTACAAAAATCTCACTTCTGCAACACTGAAATTGGGTAGTTTGGGATAATGGTCGGTGGCGAGAGCGACGGTGAAAAGGTAAAAATTGGAAGGATATCGGAGCGTGAGGGATAATCAGTGAATACCAACTGTTTAGTTAAAATAAATAATTATTGCCTGGCACAGCAGCAGACCTCGAAGTGGCAAAGTACAGATGCAAACTTTGCAGCCAAGTGCTGAATCGTTTCACTTCTTCATTTCCGGTGTAGCTTCCGACTTCAGCCTTGGGATGAATGCTCTAATATTTGATAAAAAAATAAGGTCATCAACAGTCAACGTCCAGACTCAACGCCGCACCCGCCGTGTCGATGCTATCATCCGAGTGAAGTTCCACCTCTGTCCTCAAGACCAATGCAGCCCAAACTGCCAACTTCAGAGTCTCAAGATACTCGAAACTCAGGTGCAATCAAGGTGGAAGAGATCAAAATATTCATGTATCAGTTAGTGGGCTCTGCCGCAAAGCGCGCTACAAATGTTATTGGAGGCAGAGAAGGGAGGGGAGGTGGGGGAAGAAGCAGTGATCAACCATCGCACGCCATCTGTCAACAATCACGCAATCGCGCACGTGCGAGCGGACTTTCAATGACTTGGGTATTTTTTCAGGTCTTCCGACGTATGTGGTGCACAATCCGGGTCTATTTTCTCATCCAATCACTCGAGATGTAAGCTCTAGTCATCCTGTACTACAACTCGATGGCGAAACAACGTCGTTTTTGGAATCGCGACTATCCGGCGCTAGCCGTCCGCCCTTGATCGGTAGCGTCTGATGGTCGGCCTGCCACGGATTGGTAGCCATTCCGGGGCATGTGATTCAAAATGCGAATTAAACCATTCAATAGTGTTTGAAATGGCATTACAGAGCATGTGATTTAAAATGCCATTCCAGGGCATGTGGTTCAAAATGCGAACATCTCGGGGGAATCATTCAAACCTTAAATATGTCAAGTGCTCCCTTATCCCTCTTGCTATCGGCTGAATTAAACCATTCGATAGTGAGGCACAGGGTTCAAAACGGCATTGCAGAGCATGTGATTCAAAATGCCATTCCAGGGCATGTGGTTCAAAATGCGAACATCTTGGGGAATCATTTAAACCTTAAATATGTCAGGTGCTCCCTTATCCCTCCTGCTCTCGGCTGAATTAAACCATTCGATAGTGAGGCACAGGGTTCAAAACGGACTAAATGTCAAAGGAAATACCTGAAATTTTGGACAATTCACCAAGGTTCAGGGAAGAGCGAGAAGTGATGGTAAAAGTGGCCTAACTTGGGCTGAAATTAGTGGTAATTTAATTGGCGGGTTGCCAGAAACCTAATAAAGGAAACCATCCATATTCGTCCATATTCGGCTGAATTACCATGAAGTTCAGTCCAATCCGGGGTTATTACCATTGGATGGTTTTCCTGATGAAGGACATTCGAGGATGACGACATCAGTTGCGTTCTCGCCCTGTAGCGAGAATTTCATTTCATCAGAAGAAAGGACCGTGGGATGTGTATGTTCGATTACAGGGCTGAAGTGGAGAAAGAACGCGACCAAGGAAAGAAAGGGTGGCTGCAACATTATGATTAAGTAGCATAGTGCTACTTGATAGGTAGCGTCTGGGGCTTCAACTGCTGAAATAGAACGACTAATGGAAAACCCCGGATATCAACCGTCTCAGTTTGGCCGTTCTCCCATTTCTCCCAGAGTGTTTGATGTTGCTTGGCAGATTTAGCCCGAGACTCTGTCCTGTGCAGATGGATTCTCAGACATCGTAATTTTTATAAAGAGAGTGATTCCATCCTCCCGAGGCCAAAGAGATCCCCAGTATTCCTCCGACGGAGCCGGGGCAATATTCCAATTTCCAAAGCTTTCCTTTCAATCGTCTGCTTGCCATGGTGGCAGGTAAAGGTTCTGTCTAGTGCGCTGGGGATTGCCTCGCCTTCTACCATGTCTGAACTCTTCCGTGTACTATCTGAGAAACGAGTAGCTCTATTTCACAGCCAGTCTGTATCCCATCCGTTGCATTCTGTATTTGATAGGGTTGAGCTTTTGCCCAAGCCTGCCCTGATATCTCTCGCTGCTTTGCATGGCATAAATCTCAAGTCTTCTAAGTTATCAGAAGGACGGGATATTCTCGGTGCCCATTTGGCTGGTGGATCTTGTGGGCTTCACAGATCTGGTTATAGACACCTAGGTTGCGCTTCACCCCTGGCTCTGTCCGATGCACACACCGCCGATATGCAAAACATTCCTGCTATGGATCTTGGTACTGCCATGTAGACTCGTCACCAGTCTGCCATGGACGGCAGATCTTCGTGCAAGCACGTTGCCGTAGGCAGACTGGTAGTTCTCGGGGTTGTCAATGCTGTGCGCGTGGAGTTTGAAATTTTGAGTGGTGCCGATCATCGGCATCACGGGGGCTGTGCAGCTCCTGCTAAAATTCGTCTGTTTCCCAGAGCACTCTGGCACACTTTCTGCTTATTCTGAGGAGGCAGATCTCAAGATATGTGGAATAAACGCAACCTGTACCTTTGAAATTTTTAAAACTAACGACAATTGCGCTCAGAACAGCAGAGAAGGAAAATTTTCAAACTCGCAGCATCCGAGAACTACCAGTCTGCCTACGCAACGTGCTTGCACGAAGATCTGCCGTCCATGGCAGACTGGTGACGAGTCTAACTGCCATGGCTTTAGATTTAGAGCTGACCCAAATAAATATACTTGCCAGTGTAATCAAAACCTTGTCTAAACGTCCTCTCCGACGTGTTCTTCAGATGCATAAGGTTGAGTTCTCTTCTTCCGATGGCACCGCTGCTCTCAGAAAACATTTGAGATCCTATTTGAAACGTTTGCGCCGTGGTAAGAAGTTGGATTTTGTACATAAGAGGAAGACTCGGCGGGAGCAGGAATTGTCTGTGTTAAGATTTGATTGGCCTACAATGGTTCCCATTGCAAAAAAGCGCAAGATAGTACAGGATTTCCAGTCTTCCTTATCTGCCGACACCTTGGCTACTTTTGTATGCGGAAGTTGCTCTGCACGGACTTTGGTCAAGGATCAGAAACGCCTCAGGATCAAGGATTTTGATCTCAGCTTGTTACGCCGCCCAGACTACGATGCTCAGGAATCCAACGACTTGGATGATATGGAATCCGATGCCGGAATGGACATAGATGATGACCGTGGTGCTATTGCTATGGATGTAGATTTGGTCGATAACACGGAAGGTGATAATCAAGCATCAGCGGTCTTACCTGCTGTCCCACTTTCTTGGTTGGACCCTGAGTGTGTACAACCACCCCTACCTTATGATGATCCTATGCCTTTTGATTCGGACGGGAATTTTGAAGGAATTTTGTTTGATCCGGATGGCATTGGTTCGGACGATGATGGAGATACAGTTCTTCTTACCTGCAGAACCTGTTCGTCCTCACTTAAACGTGGTAAAGTTCCCCGGCTCTCTATAGCCAATTATAATTATCTAGGTCCTGTCCCGCCTGAGCTGCAAGAACTCACTGTGATCGAAGAGGCCATGATTGCCAGATGTCGGGCAAATGTTGGATCATTCAGCTGAAGGAAGAGGATGATTATTCAACACCTATAACTCAACGTGGAGTTCGAGGCCACGTAATAGTCTATCCACAAAGACCTTCTGAAATAGCCAAGGTCTTGCCACCATCCATTGACGATGTCATGACACCCATTTGTGTTATATTTGTCGGTTCCAATCCTCCGACCTCAGAGTGGCTCAAAAAAAAAGCTAAACCATTGACTGTTCGGAAAGAAAAGGTGTTGAGGGCCCTCGCCTGGTTGAAAACCCATAATCCACTGTACAAAGACATAGAAATTAATGCCAGTGTATTTGATGGTCAACCAGACGAAACAATATTTCCGTTTCATGTTCAACATGTTGTTCCTTCTGGTGGAATTGTCGCTTCAACCTCTTCCTATGTTCCGGACTCCGACATTGCTGATAGTGTGAGTACTACACCAGACAGTCTTCCAGTCCTCTCGGATATATTAAACCCTCCAGCATCTGCACCTATTCCATTTGATTCGGTGGTAGTTATTAATGTAGAAGGTCACACCTCTCCAAATGAGCTTCGAAAGGCAGCTATAGACCACCTGAAAATGCCTGGAAAAAATTATATTGGAATACCACACGACACTAATCCAGTTAACGAGTTTAAAAATCCGACGTTGTTCCCGATGATCTATCCCACGCTATATCCTTATGGTCTGGGAGGCTGCGAGGATCAGAGGCGTAAAACCCCACTATCCATGAAATCTCATGTGAAGCATCTATTCAATTTCTCCGATCGCAGATTTCAGGAGCACTACTCTTTTTTGTTCACAGCTTTTAATATGCTTCAGAGAAGGCAAGTTCTGTTGCGCACTAGCCTGAAGGTTAAACGCTCCAACTTTGACCATGTTGCTGCTCAGTTTGCTACAGTTTCACCTGCAGCTGTTCACATTGTATCAGAACGAATAGCAAATGGTGATAGTCTGACTGCTAATAATATGGAAGAGCGTCGGGTTTTGAGGCTTATGAAGGAAGTAAATGTGATTAATTCTCATGTGTCGGGATCCTCATAGTCCAAATTGGTCATGCGAAATCAGATACGAGGTCTGATGATAGACAAGGGTCTCCCCAGTTTCTATATAACAATTAACCCAGCAGACGTTTTCAATCCACTTGTGAAGTTCCTTGCTGGGGATGAAATCAACTTGGATAGTATGACCAGCCATAGTGTCCCTAAATATTTCGACCAAGCCTACTACAAAATTCTCGTAGGTACCTTCTCCACTTCTGCTGGCCACCTCGGCCTGTGTACAACTTGCCACGGGCACAAGGCGGTGGTTTTGGATTGAGCTGGAAGGGGTGATGAGGTGAGAGGAAGAGCAAGAAAGCACCAAAGTATGCACCTCGCGCCGCTGCCTGCAGGTCCCTACTAATACGCGCAACGTTGCTGCAAGAAATGGTGGCAGGGTTAATAGGTATTGTCACTCCAAGAACTTACAGATTTGCCCATCAATAATTTATTCAAATGGCCCTCCGGGCAGCCCTGGAACCGGAGTCTCACGTCCTGTGGTACGTAGCTGAGTTATTGTTGTTTAGGTTCAACTTTAGTGCACCTGATGGCGCCGCTCCGCGCCGCCGCGCCCACCTACTAGTCTTCGTGGATGCATTTTACTTGGGGGAGGGCAAGGCAAGGGGGGCACTGATGTAATACGCGCGGCGTGGCACAACATAGGCGCGCGCGAAAGCGCGCAAAATAAACGAAATGCAGTCTAGGGGTTGTGCGTGTCAAAGAAGAGCAGGCGATCTAGGGAGAGGCACGTGTGTGCACGGCAAAACCCGACAAACGACAGGTGATGTTCACAAATAAAAACTTGTTTTTATTAGTGCTTAGAGTACCGAAAATGTCGCCTCAATTAGCATGTGACTAGGGGCATCATTGGATCATTCAACAAGCACAACCTTGGTTCGGCCACTTCGACAAAACGCTATTGACCCAGCAAGTTGTTACGGGTGATCGGATCAATGACCCTTTTCGGTAATTCGGCACGTGCACGGACAAGTTACGGTTGAGTCGTAGGGTCCATTTGAGTAACAAAGATGCATAGCACAAGTAAAAACGAGATCTAGCTCAATTTTGATGTTTCAGCATGTCCTTGAATTTTTCATGCATTTTAGACGGAGAAAATGCCAAAATAATGTATTTAGAGCAATATTTCATCCACAGAACAGATTGGGAAGGCTTTCTAAGGTCGTAGAATAAGTGCTGGGGTTGGAAAGGGTTGTATATTGGGGTGCACCAGGGGGAAAACGCTGTAAAAAAGGAAACGTGCAAAAAATGGTCAGGGAAAGGGCGCCGTGGGACTTGAACCCAAGACCGCTCCATCAAAACTATGTATGCCCCGAAGGGCCCATAACCACTACACTACCGCGGCACGGCCAGCGGCTGACCATTCCACGCCGCCCCGACACTCAAGGTCGCAACGGGAAGTACCTATACCCAAACCCGGTTCCTAGCCCGACACCCCCTCGCCCTTGACCTCTTCAACGACGAGCGCGGCTTCAGGAAGTCTCCGCAAGGCTGAGACTCCCCCACGCCTCAGACCCAGCCTACCCGCGAGTAATGACGCGGATGAAGGGGGGTGGAGTCTGTGCTGTGGCTATAGACAACTCACCTGTGGTTGCTTTCCCCTTCCTGTCCCAACACCAGCCAGACACCTCCATTTTATTGCAAGGCATCCCCGGAGGTGGTAGAGCCCGAAAACAATGGAGCCAGAGGGTCAGGAGGGCAGCTTCAAGGATCTGGACGAGTATTTCCGAAGTGTCTTTCAATTCGACGCATTGCTGGACCATATGTGATGTACAATCGAATGAAATTGTTGTGTCGACGCTTGTAGACCACTGAAAGAGGCATCCGAGGGACTGGTTATTGGCGCGGGTGGAAAGGGAGGAGGCAAGATACACCAAGGACAGTAAGCAAGTGATTTAGGGTCATTGGAGTGTTAGAGATACAATGAGAGTGAGGTACGAGCGAAAGAGAGCACTTACCCCTATCCACGTGCCAAAAAGATTCGTTCGCCGAGGATTCAGTTCTCAGAATATCAAAATTCAGACAACACAGCGGGTCTTAGAATTACAAGTTCTACAACTTCCTTCTTTCAAGAACTGAAAGAAGGAGTTAGTTCTCGACCTTCGTCAAAATTTCTCTAAGTTTTTTTAAAATCTCGGCAACTTCCGCCTGTACTAAAAGTTGAAGTTCTGGGGCTGGGCATCAGTCGATCCCAAAGTGGACCGTGTGGCTGTGCCCATCAGCTAAGTCATGTTTTTGTTGTGTGCCGCTGTGAACATGTCGGACCGGGGTGGATTGGGGCTCAGAAATTAGGACATTATATTAGACATATCCCTCATCACCAACTCCATAAAATGCTTGGAGGAATTTTGATTTTTCAAATTCTGCCTGAGATATGTCCCAAGTCCCCAAAGAGTTCAGTCAAACTCACCGAAAAAATGTGTTCTGAGCAAATTCCTCCCACCGAAACAATGTTCAGGCCCATATCTTAAACTTTCTCTCTCAAAGTTGATCCAGAGCTGCCAGCCTATTGAGGAAATTTCCGGGCTGCTTCCCGGTTGATGCTTCCAAAAAGTCACGTGCACTGCTCTTCCTCGATTGGATCGGCTCAGATTGTCGTGTCCACATCTTTCCACTGGGTCGTCAGATTGCTCTAGAATTTTACCTGTGACAATTATTATAGACATCAAGGGTCCTCTGATTTTACCAAATTTTTGGAATGCATCTTGGGCCTACAGCGAGGAGTTGAAATCACTGTTTCTGGGGTACTCGTGTTTAATGTCTAGACGAGTTGGCGGCCCACGGAAAACCCAGATTTTTGTCTGGAGATTGGAAAATGTGCTAGGAACATACTATTTGCTTTGACTCCTGCGAGATATGGCACAGGTGGTTGGCCACGATGCAAAAGGTCCGAAAACTACAAAATGCTGACAAATCTCACAGCCACACGGTCCACTTTGGGATCGACTGATGCCCAGCCCCACCTGAGGCTAGTAGTTAAAACCCGTGATTATCTTCCTGGCAGTCGCTATTTCACCGGTGTGTTGATCGACTGTCATCACTTACACCCCGTTGGAGGCGTAGCCTCAGGTCGGAACGGCGGGAGGTCGGCGTCGGCTCGGTTGAGACCCAGCAGAGGACTGGGATCAGGCTGCGAGGCGGAGAAGATCAAGGATGATGATGTATGTGTGTGTACACGCTGTAATCCTAACACTATGCACTGCCACTGATGCTCTGGATGGGCAAGGGCGCCCAAGCGCACTGGCACACCGTCCCAAATAGCGACTGGTTCGAGTCCAGGGGAAGACCATATATGGTTATAATTCCGACTGAGCTCAAGAAAATCTGTTCGGAGATATTCTTCACGCATTCCGCTTAACAATGCAGGGAAATATTTTCCGTGAAGTGAACCACATGAAAGGAATGGCGTCAGGTCGTGGGCGGAAGCAATGCATGTGAAGGGAGCCTCTCGAAAGGAAGTTTGCTTTAGACAATAGACTGAAGTGGTTTCCCTTGAAACATTTATCTGAAGAAGACATGCCTGAAGTACGTTGGCTTATGCCTGTGTGCGAAGGCAATACCTGAATCATGGCTGAACGAATGCTCTTCTAGCAACTACTCGGTATTGACAAAAGTAACCGTTACTTGGCATGCTGTGTCATAACCCGCAATTCAATTCCAACCACCTCTCACTACTAGATACCTACAGATATTAGCCGAAGACTACACAACTTTTTTTAGGAGAATTAACCCAGGATTGCCCCCCAGAGACTAGGAAAGATCAGCAACCCATGTTTAAATTATGACATTGTATCCAACAGTTGAAAGAAACTTCACATAAAAAATAATTGGAGCCCGAATTCAAATTGGGGTATCCTGGAATGGATAAACAGACATCTTTGGTGGATTTTGTAACAGTCAAGCTCCTGTTTATCTAACAGATTCTTGCCGCAAATTGCGTCGCAGCATTATCTACAGGATTTGAAGATCAATTGTTGAATGAGCGATTTCGATGGTAAATCGCCATGTAGAGCACCATGGAGGGATAAAATAATGACTGAGCAGTGCTCCAGTTGTCTTTCAAGCAAAGTTGAGCTGTCAAGGTTCAATTTTGTCAGCTTAACTGGAGAGCAGCTTGCACATGATCCATGCGGGCATGACTCGCTGCAGAAAATGCCTTGTATATGGATATCCATTCGCTTTCCTCGAGTTCCAAGTCATGGGCTATGTTCAACATATCTTAAGTAATAGCCCCGACAATAGAAAGCTCCATCTATGCCCACAGACTGAGCCGTACACCTGAATTTTGGACACATGTAGCAAAAATGAAGCAGAATCAAAACAATCGATCCACAGAGGGTATACACATGATTCTTGATGCCAAATTGGATATGAAGGGCGAGAATATATCCAGATAAACATTTCTAGGTGGTCAGACCCAGAATACTGCACAATTTTCCGCTGTAGTAAGCGAATTAACGGTTACTTTTGTCAATACCGAGTATATAGCAATTTTCTCATGATTGCCGAGGAATGAACATCTTATCCAATGAACAATTGAGGTGACGGGTGACACCCCGGGAACCTTTGGTCGTAATAGTACAATGATCAAATATTTTGCATTGAAGAATTGGGACGGTCCGCGGTTGGCGCGATGTACTCCGGGAGCCCGCGTTGCATGGACGTTAGCGCGGGTCTGTGAGACGATCAACGGGTGGAACGCACCATTCCCAAACGAAGATACCAATGAAGATATACCCAGTTCAACCTCGCCTTCGTAATGGTTAATTCCAGCGGTAAAAATGGCCACTTCAATGGCACCCGTATGTTTTCTGGGGCCTCAAACATTTTTCTTTGGGTTCATTCATGACTGCAGGTCCTCCCGACAATATTCTTGGCCCTGCTCTCCATGAGTATGCTCGCAAAGGCCTTTCCCTCTCCCTCCGGCGCGATTATCTGCTTAAGGATTACGGTTATAAAATTGAGTATGTGTTCATTCAACGACTTTGTTGCAAATTATTGACCATCTACATCTATAGATTCACGACACTCAAGAGCCTCAATCGCAAATTCGGTGTTGCTACCATCAGGAAGCCACCTCCGGACCATATTTCAGCAACCTTGATCGGTGAAGCCATGCTGAACAATGTTTTGTCTCGCAATGGGCCGCGAACGATTCAGACTCAGCTTTCACTCCAGGATGGAATAAAGATACCCCGGTTAGTTATTGTGCAACCTTGATCGTCCCCACACACTTACGTCTCCTTGAGGGATACTGTTCGTCGTCTCATGGCGGATATTGACCCAGATAGTGCGGAGGTCCGATTCCCTGGTCGTAGACGTCAACCGAAACAACGCGGCCACTTGACTGATACCGGTGTCTACTATGAGCTTCATTTTGATGGGCACGAGAAGCTGAACTTCAAAGCTTTGCGGATGGGCCCTGTCGGCATTGATATTTATGGCTCACGTTGTTATTCAAGCAGCAAAATGGTCAAGTTCCTGGTCGTCCCCAATGCACGCTGCTCCTCGACTGTTGGACACTATTATCTTGATTTGGTTGAGGAAAACTGGCGAATTGTATGCTGCGCATCTGGCTTTATGGCGAGTAATTATTTATCTGTGCCATATACTTCACCTGAACTCTGTTTTACAGTCAACACTGTATGCCAGATGTGTCGGTGGAGGATGCACCAGCCTTTGTTGCCCTGAAAAGCACAGATAACATCCCAATTGAGTCGTCCTGGCATCTATTCACCAACTATGTCGGTTGTGATATCAAGCAAATAATATTACTCGGAAAGGCCAATAATTATTTCAATCCCGCTCTCGAACATCACATGTAAGTGTGATCCACTTACTGTGCAAGAAATTCACTCACTGTTCTTCAAGTGATCTCTTCAATTGGCTGTGGCCGAAGATCATTCAGCGTAGCCTGGACCAATTCGTCGATTATTGGAACAATCACACAATACAGACACAGCCATTTGAAATTGAATCCATCTCTATTGCATCAAGTCATGCTTTTCAAAATGCCAGTCATTTGAATGCATCTCTATTGCGTCAGGTCATGCTTTTCAAAATGCCAGCCATTTGAATGCATCTCTCTTGCATCAGGTCACGCTTTTCAAAATGCCAGCCATTTGAAATTGAATGCATCTCTATTGCATCAAGTCATGCTTTTCAAAATGCCAGCCCTTTGAATGCACCTCTATTGCATCAGTTCATGCTTTTCAAAATGCCGGCCATTTGACTGCACCTCTATTCCATCAGGTCGTGATTTTCAAAATACCAGCCATTTGAATGCATCTCTATTGTGTTAGGTCATGCTTTTCAAAATGCCAACCCTTTGAATGCACCTCTATTACGCCAGTTGGCAAGGATGTCTGAGGCGAAATCATAGAAATTGATAGGGGGGTATTGAGCAGGCTTGGCCAACACGGCATAAGAGCGAGGACAGACACCAACGGAAGAGGCACCGCTTGATCAGGATATGACCCACTGTGGCCGGTTTAGGCCGGACCTCAGTCTTGTATTAGGCAGAGGCAAGGGGTCACGGAAACCGAACTTCCGGATATGGACTACCTCCAGCACGTGATGTGTCTCCGGGGTCCTCGCCTTACCTTTTTCCGTAGCTAGTCGTTTATTTCGCTCTGTCCCCTGCTCGGAGGCACCCTATTGTGACTCAGAGAGCTTCAAATGCTCATAATTTGCTACAGCATTTTTTCCTTATGAATTGGTTTTCCCAGAGGTTCCAAATGGTGAGTTTTGAGTCCCAGATGGTCATTTTGGGGTTATACCACGCACCTGGCAATCGGAAAAAAAATATCACCGAAGTTGCAATCAAACACAAGATACTCAATCCTACAAACAGATTATTTCAAGCCCAAAATTGATGTTCCTTGGAAAGAACGACGCGTTCGGTCACAGATGTTACGATGTCACGCCAATCAGACGATCTCTACAATCTGCACATATATACTTACCATTGACTAACCACCTTAAATTTCTGTCTATATTTTTTTGCTTTCAACTACCATACAAAGCATCTTTATGAATCGTATCTTAACTTCGTGTTTGACTTACACGACTGTTACGCACTCTGGCACTCAGAATAATAAATGCTTGTAACTTTCGGGGGAGACTTAAAAGCTCTGAGCAAATGACCTCAAAACTTCTAAAAGTGATTTTTATGACCTGGAGAGTAGCCCTACGTTCGGCAGGCTTGCGGAGGGTAAGCAGTAATGTGTTAAAAGTACGCCAATCCGATATCCCGGAGTTAATTCCGCATATGGGCAAACGGATCACGGTCCGACAGGTGGTGGTGGTGGTCACTGGTTACGGGGTCCTGATGGGAGGTTTTTTGGTAGTTGATGTCGAAAGGTTTATTTTTACTCACCCCTTGGGCAGAGGTGTGGTATTCAATAGTAAACTAGTAAACAATTGATCGAAGATGGCGGAGTTTGAAAAGGCGACAGACACACGTAATTTTATTGGTGAACCTTTAGGTTTGGCTACACCCACTGAGCATTCAAGTGACGGATTCACAAGGGCACTGTGTATTGGGATTCCAGCAGGATCATTGGGTTCTCTTTGAATCCTATCCCCCTGACGCTGCCCACAGATTCCATATCTCCCAATAACAAATATTGACACAAGACGTGAATCTAGCAACATCAATGCTCCTGCTTCATATTTCATGGAGGTGCCTGAATCTAGTCAAAGCACTCGTCAAATCCTTCTTGTTCACAAGGGAAAATTTCCACCGAGCCTTAGTTTAATGGTAAGCATTTGTTTGAGAGTCGGACTTCCGGGGAGCAACTCATTGAAATCAAACCAGCGTAAGTAATTGGAGAACATCAAGGGTAACTCTAAGCGAACCGTGTGGTGGAATATTTTCTGAATTCTATGGCTGTGCCATTCTTTTTATCTCTTCCCGAGGCAGAAGTGGAATGCACGTTCATTGTCTGGTGGAATCACGATCCGGGAAAGTGAATGCGGCCCCCAACACGCGCGCAGAAAGTTTAACCCCCGGCGAACCACGTTGTGGAATATTTTCTGAATTCTGTGGCTGTGCCCATCTTTTTATCTCTTCCCGGTGCAGAGGTGGAATGCACGTTCATTTTCTGGCGGGAAAATGATCAGGAAAGGTGAATACGGCAAAGTACATTGTATCAAAAATCTAGGTTAATCCGAGCATTATTAGTACTGTGAGACCCAATCTGCTCTTGTACAGCCAAAAACACCCAAATTTGACCCACCAAATGATCTCGAGGTAGTTAGAAAGTACATCGTATCAAAAATCTAGACCAATCTGAGCATTATTACTACTTTGAGACCCAGTCTGCTCTCGTACAGCCAAAAACACCTAAATCTGAGCCACCAAATGATCTTGAGGTGGTTAGAAAAAATCGGGCTATGAGATGCCCTCCGGATTCTCCGTGAATGAGCCTGCTTTCATGGAAAATGGTTGGGAATTGAGCTCACAATCAGGGATGTCGTGAAAACTTACAAAAAAAAAAAAAAAACGGGCTGCACCCTAAGTTCCGCAAAGAGCTGTAAAAAGACTTCAACACAGCCACTATTTATGTCGGTACGTTAGAACGGGACTTACTTTTTCGGTCGAAGTGGGGGACGTCAAAATGGATGAAATTTGAAATGGACGACTACTTATTACATAAGTACTCGTAATACAGTCGCGGCAAAAAGTAATGAGCGCGGTCGTTTGGGCTCATTTCTGAGCCAAATCAAATCAAATGTCATGATGAACCTTTGTCGATTTTATGACAGTATGCACAGTTTAATCCACTCATTCCATGGTAAGAACCCTAATTCGAGCGAGAAATCTGTACCCATTCCACTTTTGAACGAGGGAAAAGCAAAATGGGCTTGTGGAGTCAGAACTGCATGCCTAAATACAGAAAATATTACACCACTTGAGCCGCCGGTGGTTATATTTTCCATGGCTCTTCCTGAGCACTCATTCCATGGTATGGACCCTAATTCGAGCGACAAATCCGTACCCATTCCACTTTTGAACGAGGAAAAGCAAAATGGGCTTGTGGAGTCAGAACTGCATGCCCAAATACAGAAAATATTACACCACTTGAGCCGCCGGTGGTTAAATCTTCCATGGCTCTTCCTGAGCGCTCATTCCATGCTAAGGAACCTAATTCGAAAAATATTACAACAGTTGAGCCGTCGGTGGGATTGTATATCTATACCTGGTCATCATTGCCGTGAGAAAAATTTGACGAGCTGTGCGAATGTATCTAATATAGTGACTACTGCGGGTTTAAATGCATTTAGACGCTGAACATCTCCCAATTGCGTGCGTTCGTAGAGGCTAGAGATTCACGCCAGGGCGCCAATGGTGCCGTTTTGGCGGTGAGACGGTGCATAATAGCGCAAACCTCAAATCATACTTGCAGAGTAAAATCAGAATTCAGGTCGCAAGTGAGATTTGTGACAGAAATCTCAGATTCCCTGCACGAAACTCAGACTCTGATGCGAGCATCAGCTGGATTTAAGGTGTACTAATGGATATTGCCTTTTTGAGCTGCGATGGGTTGTTTACAGTCGCGGACAACCAAACCCGCCAAAAAAGTTCGATCATCTAGCTTACCTCCGAGAACAATCAGAATCGAAAGATCTCTTCCAGGGCTGTCGGATGATACCAAAATTAAATTATTTGCACAAGCCAATCGCCAGTAAATGAGCATTTATTGAATTCAGGGTCTGAGAATTTGGCCGGTGGCTGTCACCTGACAATTCAGAGCCCCAAAAAGCGCATGTTCCGCGCTTGCTTACGCCTCTGGTATGCATTTTTCGGGAATTGCTGCTGCAATAGCAAGCATTGCAAGTGCAGTCTGATGGCCCGGCATCAAGCAGCCGATTCTGAATTGCCCTTGTTTGGATAAGAATGCAATGGTTCTGGGGCAAGGCAAAGAATTCTGAACAGACTTTTTTTTCAAAATGCCAGCCATTTGAATGCACCAGGCACTGCATTCAGACCCCCCCATAGGCACAGATGTGCCCACCTTCACCGATCCCCGCCTACGGACTGCCCACCCAAGCCGACATTGGTCTACCCTAATAGGCATCGGCCAACGTTGGTCTAGCATCCCTACCGAGGCAAAGCCTGCCCACCTTGGTAGATCTTCGCTGACAGTGGTGTGTCTATCTTGGCCAACCTTGGTCAACCTTGGCCGACCTGGGTCTAGGTTGGTGTTGGCTGGAATGGCTGGACGGGTACAAACCAT
>JARJLF010002062.1:0-51695 GCA_029378395.1 Mycena leptocephala | reverse complement strand
CGGGGTTGAGGACTTGGACATCGAAACGGGAGAGCGTTTCACTGTCCCTTGTGATCCAACATTCGACATCCCCGCTCATAACGGTCGACGACCGACAGATATTCTGCGGTGGGTTTTATAACAATGACCATTCGTGGATCAGTGATTTTTTTCGGCAGTATTGTTCCATGGCTCGACTACCTTCCCTTCATGACCGTCCAACGCACGCTCCACCTCCTGTTTCCCGAGCAGACTGCCAACTGGAATTTCTCGCTTGTTGACGATGCCGAGGACAGAGACCGAAAGGTTTATCAGCGCTTCCTATGGTCGTTCTCCGGGGAAGGTAAGCCCACGGTTTTCACTCCGCTCGGGAACATTTCCCGTTATCCGCTGGTCGTTGCGTTCCAACCCCCGTGGATCCTATCCGCACAGGATATGCTTGAGTTTTCCGAGTGTCGAGCTGCAAGTGCTTACTTCATGTCTATACTTCTGCCACTCACGTTCTATGTTAGTTCCCACATTTCTCGATAACAGAACGACGAGTGGCCGCCCTCGAGGCCAAAGAACGTCTCTGGGCCAAAGTCTCATGTGTTCTCTTTTTCGTGGCTCGACCGCTGATTTCCTCTATTAGGTTTGGGACACTTGCGTGGTTAGCAAGACCCGCTGGTTCGCCCTGACATCCTACGATCATTGGGTATTCGGCGCGTTCTCTGAAGGTCCCTTGCCCGGTCTTTTATCCTGATTCTAATTAACGAGTTCTTCAGGGTGGACGATAGGCTTCGTTTCGGATGTTTATCCATTTGACGCGCGGGGTCCCACTGTCCTCGAGCTCCTGGCGTTTTGGATCGCATGTGCGATGCGACTTCCGGGATGGCGCGATCTGCCCAAGGTTGGTTTTCTCTTGTGTTGTCCTGAAAATGAAGGGCCTGACCTCGACGCAGGCTCGAGAACCAGTCACATCTGGCCCGCCGCGTGTGCCTAGACCTGCAACATCGAGTAGCATTAGATCAAATTGAACTGAATGTACAGTATCCATTAAACAAATATGCTCGCCATCCTTTGTCACTCGAGTCTCACCCATCTACGGCGCCGTTCATCTTTTGTTTGTTTTATATCTACTGGCGCCTCCAGCGAACGATTGACTCCGTCATGACTTTCCTTCTCTTGTGGTTAACGAACTGCATTGGGCATTGAATTCATGCTAACCTTTATCAGCCTATCCTAAATCTTGTGGAGCCTGGCTGGGGAAACTAGCCTCTGCAGCATTAACTCAATATTCACCATGACGTTGTGGGTATAACATCTCCTGCGAGAATTTTAAAAAAATTACAATCTTTGCGCATCTAGTCACAACGCCTTTAACTTGGGGGCCCCGCCGGACTGTTTCCCTCTTCTACTTGTGCTTCCAGAATCCAAATGATAGCATTACGTCGGTCTGTCATATTGGCACGTGAGCCCATTCTTCTCCACCATCCTCTTCCAAATTCACCATGGCTCAGCGTCGCGCCCCCGCTAAACCTCGCAAGGCCGAAGCAGTCGAGGACTTTGACTTCCTCGCGTCGCAGCAGTCGACAGGCAGCGATGATCAGGCGTCAGTCCTTTTTTTCCCTGGCGCATCGATTCTTTTCCAAGTGTTGAGCCCATTCAGTCTGCAACGCGCTGTTGCGCAGCAACTCATGAGTGAGTTATTTGTGTTGTCCGCACGATGAGAATGCCTAGTTGACCCTCAGGCAGCGTCCAAGGAAAGGAAGCGCAAGGAGCTGGAGAAGAAGTTTTTCCAGGCGGCGAAGAACAAACTCTCGTCCGAGGCATGGATCACATCTTGCGTGCTATGTCTGTGCCCAACCTCTGATTCATGTTTCAAGATCTCCGCCGCCATAGACGAAAGTGAGGAGCACGGTCGACGCGACGTACGTCCCACCTTTCATTACCGTTTTGTTTCCGTTCCTGATGCGATTATTCATCCATTGGATACGTCGACAGTGAGCAAGTGTACGCGAAGTTCATCCTTGACTATGCGGCTTCGGAGGACGCAATCCGCGCGCTGTGGATGGAGATCAAGAAGGAGGAGCAGACGCTCGTCGTGCGCTTTGCCCGTATGCCTTCGCGCATCCTCCACTGACTTACCGTAGGAAATCGCGAAGAAGCAGCGCGCGGCGAACGACGTCATGCGCGCGGGCCGACGGAGAGGGCGCAGATCGCGGGTATGGCTCAAGTGAAGGAGGCATGTCATGGTTTGTTTTGTCTTCCTTCACGACTCCATTAGTTGACTAAATATTATTGTTTTACCAAGAGACACGCCGTATCATGGAACGCTATTGCCAACTACGGCCTGAAGGATCCTCTTGCTCTGTATTTCTTCGCTTTGAATCCGCATTATTCGATCGTTCCTCGGAACCCAGCATCCCTTCACTGTTTCCGTTTCCTCTCCTGCATCGCTCTCGAGTATTTTTATTCTGCTCATGTTTCAAAACCTCCTGTAAAATTAAATCGGTTTCCAAGGCGGATCATCGTCGTTGGCGCATCCACTCTGGTCAAGTTCACACCCGATATCGCATTTTGTGTGGTTCGCCGTTATTCAAACCGACGCGCAACTTGTTATCGCCGCCTTAGAACGTCGCCGGAAATCCTGCTGACATAACGCGAATTCAGATCAACCCAGTGCTCGCCTGTGAAGCGGGCCACGACCGTAGTACTGCGTTCCCAAGTAATCCAGAGTGAGGGCCTCTTCAAAGTTGTAACTGTGCCTCTCACCATTGATCGGCATCTTGAATCACTGCGTTCCGCTACCTGCTAAACTTAGTCTGCCTAGTCATGACGACTGTGCCTAGCTGTGCGTAGCCGGCTACCAGCCTCTGCCTAGCCGCCTAAACTCAATTTAATTTTAGCTCATGTGGACGGTGCGTAGCCGGCTAAACTCAGATCAGCGTAGGTATGCGTAGCTAAGTCCAGATGACTAGCCTCAGCTACACAGAGCTAGAATCACTGAAATTTCAATGAAATTTACTCTTCCACTGCAGAGGCACCAAGGATATAAATACATCTTCCTAGCTCTGCATAGCCAACTAGACAGAGCCAGGCTGAGGCAAACTCAGCTACAAAGACCTACAGATAGCTACCAAGAGCTAGCCAGACATAAACCGAGCTACGGAGACTATGCCTAGGCCAACTAGACTCAACTACACTGAGTCATCTCGGTGGCTATGGCTAGCCGACTAGACTGAGGCTAAGTTTAGCGGGGACCGGAACGCAGTGAATCACTCTAAAGACTTACAGCTCTATACCTATTTTTCTTGCTGTGAAAGACGAACTCTCACGGATTAGTGGTGGCTTATTTGGTCGCGACGCGAAGCGCGAATACGTCACATGATGGCTGTCAAGGTTCAACTCGTCCTTCTCCATGATTGATATTTATTATTTCCCTCAGAGCGCCCTTACACCTCCTATGACCACATGCAGCTAACCTGACTGATCTTCAATGCCGCGGCACAGGACACAAATGACAGCGCCGTAACGTCGCCGTTACAGCTTGCGTTACAGCTCTGAATCTGAATAGCATCCGAAATTAACGTCCAATCGTTCCGATGCATCTCAGGTGAGCGCTACGCTCATGAACAGCCTACTAAAGGGGATACACATATACGTCGTTTTTAATTTCCTAGAAGTGCACTACACAGCATCCGGCTAGTACTCGTCCTGACTCCTAACTATTGTTTGAAAGTAGAGACGTGCGATAGTTCGAGGCGCTCCCGGACGTGACGGCTCCGAAATCTATGTCTATACCCCTGAGGTATGCTTACTGCCTCGCTTCCGTCTTCGTATCCGTGATCGCTGTTTCCCATTTTCCGGTACCGTTGTGGGCGCCTTCGTAACTGACGACAGCCACGTCGGCTCGCAAAATTAGCCGCCAAAAATTCATATAAATGGAGGAGAAAGATCGGGGAGGGAACCAACTTCCCACTTCATGGCCATCGCCGAAGACCGTCCTAAGGCTGTCGCCGTGTACTGCGCTTCAACTCTCGGAAAACAGCCTGCATACCGCAGTGCAGCGATCTGTGAGGCAGCTCGCACTTTCTTATTTATTTATGCATTCAACTTGCTCCATCTCACAGCTCTAGGAACTGCAATCGCAAAAGCAGATCGTTCCTTAGTGTATGGCGGCGGGACCCAAGGAATAATGGGCTTGGTGGCCAGTTCAGTTCTCAAGGGAGGGAGCAGTGTGACTGGAATCGTCCCGTTCGCTATTTCGATAGCAGGGGGCGAAGGAACCACAAGCGCACCTGGGGTAGAAGGTGAACTCCAGGAGAGCTCCGCACGGGTGGAAACTGTGGGTGCCATCATGCCTTTCTTCGTCCCAATGCTCACTGCTACGCAGATTGTTGTTAACTCCATGAACGAACGGAAAACTGAGATGGCCAAACGTGTTGACGGGTTTTTCGGGCTACCCGGTGGCTTCGGGACCTTGGATGAGGTGCGTTGAATAGCTCTTTCGTTCTCATGTCGCCGATCAGATATGCCCCCACAGATTCTGGAGGTAATTACTTGGACGCAGATTGGCTTTCATACCAAACGTAGGTATTTCGTGATCTACGATTGACCTTACTTAATTGCTTAACAGCCATAATTCTCCTGAACGTCCTTTCCTACTACGAACCTTTACGGCAACTTATTCGCAATGGAATCGAGGAGGGATTTATTCCTGCGGATAACGAGAGTTTCGTGATCTTCGTCAACGGACCGGATGCGCACAGTCAACATGAAGTTTTGACTGGGGTGCGGCCGGTCTCTCGGCGTTAGCTCGCTGGGATAGCGGAGCAGCCAAGCCGTTGTTTGCCTGGACTGAGAAGACCGAGAATTAATTGGTGAATCTATAGACTACAGGGTTCTTGGTAAATTCTAGGACTTGATAACAAACAATCAATGTTCGACTTCATTTCCCATTCAGACGACCGTCGCATCGAACAACATCTGCCTTCTGGGATGACTTTTCGAAAATGGTCGAGCTTCTCTCCACATTTCCACTGCCTTGGATTGGTCGCCGCGGGATTTCAAGACATCGCCCATTCTGATCAAGCAATCTCCCGTCCCACGATGGATGCCCATTAACCTGAAGCCCTCCAACGCAACTTGGAACAAATTCATAGCCGATATTTCGTCACCGTTTGCCAACGATATGTCTCCGAATCGGCGAAATGCCTGATTTGTAGCAGCAGGATCGTGCGTCGTCTGAGCCGACGCTAGGAGGAGCACAGTATACCGCATCGCAGAGGTCAAATCCTTCGTCTTCAGTGCGACATTGCTGAGCTTCTCTATCGCGATAATTGCCAAGTCCGTCCAGTCCGTTCTTGTCACTGCGCGCTGGAATCCTTCCTCTGCTCTGCGTAGTGTCCATCATGGAAATTGAGGTCTGCTTCGATGATCTCAGAAGTATGTCAAGGCCGGCCGCCTCCCACACTGTCGGCGACACGGCACCCTGCGCAGCATCTATGCGCTGCCGCGCGCTCGCAAGATCCCCGAGTTCGATCTCAGTCAGCGCGATATTGAGAAGATCCCAGGCCTTCGTCAGATCGTCAGTGACACGCCGCGCGTCGTAGATGCGGATGCGCAGGGCGCGCGCTGCCTCATATTCCGTGCGCCGGTCCAAAATTTCCGCGTTGACGTTGAGGATATTCCGGTAGGCAAGCACGTCCAGGTCCGCCAGCCCGAGCGCGGATAGAAGCGTTGTGTTGGCGGCGCAAGTTCCCCAGCGCGGGCGAAATTACCTACCATCACGCAGGAGGCGGAATACTGCTGCGTCACCCAGGACTCGGCAGTCATATTACCCGCCACCTGTGCAAGCCTGCATGCCTCGCGACCATGGTCGAGTGAAGTCTGCAGGTCGCCTTTGTTTCGGTACGCTGTGCAGGACGCGGCCATGCACAGAGCCTGCATGGATGGGTTGGCCGACTGCTGTGCAAGACGTGCGCCGCGATCAGCCGCTTCAATTGCCTTCTGGAATTGGCCCGTCAGCGTAAGATGACTTGCTAAGGTGTAGAGCGCCCGGACTTCGAGGCGCGCTGTAGTTGAGAAGCATAAATTTGGGCTGGCTCGCACCTTGACCGAATGCATCGTCTTGCTCCTCGAAACAGTGCAGCCCTTCCGAAGCAATCGGCAGACAAGAGGGTGCCCTAAGAGATAGCGTGCTTGAGCGAGGAGGTAATCTCCTTTAAGCACTGGATCCCCTAGATGCTCGACGGCTTGGTGCACGGCGTCAGATAGCTCGAACGCTGCCGACTTGGCGGTTTTGTTGAAGTGCAGCAGATCGATGGTGCACCGCACCGTGTCTAGCAAACGGAGCGAGCGGGACAACGCGTACGCCGTGACAGCGCGGACGTTCGTGAACTCCGCGGAAAGCCGCTGCACGAGCTCACGATTCGGCATATCCATGGGGACGCGGAAGAGCCTCGCGAGCTCGTAGAAGTAGGTGCACACTCCGTCGAAGGACTCTGCGGTGGGCGGGGACTTTTCAGCAACGTACTGCCGAATTGGCACGAGCATGCGCAACCGCCCATCCGCCGCAGCGTAGATGAGCGAACAGCGGAGCAACGTTGACTTGCTGCGTGCAATGTGGGCGGAGAAGGGTAGGTTCATTTGCGTGAGTGCTCCTTCCGAGATTCCGTCCGGTAGCAGTGACATCACGGAGAGCAACTCGCGTGCATGGGGTTGGCAAGCATGCGGGGACTTGATAACGATATCATAATCGACTTGTCGAGATTCCCTTGCTTGTCGAACCCATCTGAGAGTAGAGAAGTAGTCTCGCTTGCCCACCGGTTCAATACCGACTGGCCGCCTTCGAAAGAGGTAACGTGCGCCATGAGAGTGATTGCAAGAGGGAGATTATCAGTCAAAGCCAGTACGCCGTGATTTCTTCGCTGTCGGCTTCATCGACGATGTCGAGGAAGGTCTGTCTAGCGGCCATATCATCGAGCCGATCGAGGGGCGGGAGGAAGGGTCGAGTCCATTTAACTTTCGCAGGTCTCTCGGCCCCGCGCATGGTCACCTGGTTCCAGTTCAATGCGGTATGAGATCAAGAGTAATGGACGAACATACCATGAGCTGCAAATGTGGTACATCGCTTAGCAAAGACAGAAACTCTTCGACCTCTGATCTGGAATTAAGAGTTTCCCAGCAATCTTCCAAATTGTCAAGACAGAGAAGGCAGGGCTTGGCGAGATACGAGAGGTGTTTCACAATGGCTCTGGATAATTTGGGTGACTCGTCGATGCCGAAAAATGCTGCGATGGCGGAGAGCATGTCAGAAGCAGATTTGGATGACTCGAGTGAAATGAAGTAGCGGCAGGAGCCAAACCGGGATACCAAGTCTGTGTGGTGAAGAACGGCGAGAGCCAAACTGCTTTTACCAATTCCACCTGGGCCAAGAATTGCGGCTCGGAATGGGTCGGGCCCGAGAAGCATTCTCAACAACTCTTCCAACTCACGATCGCGGCCGTGAAATATCTGGGGTGAGGACGGGAGGAGACCTAAAGAGCTGCCAGTGGTAGAGCTAGGATCGCCACCTTAAGTCTTCAAAATCGGATTTAATAGGCCGCGTGGACATCACCTGTGGAAACTTAACGTCTGAAGGACAGTTTGATCATGACAATTCCAACTACGGGAAAGTTAAATTGACTCACCGATCTTGTGCCGTTAGCCTGTTGGAGCAGCTCCAGAATCTCTTCATGGCGGATTTCTGCTTGTTCCTCCATGGAAGTCACGGCTGCGGATGTACCCAAAGCAGTGTGGATCTAATCACAGCTCAGTCTTGGCACCTCAAAGACGCAGCACATACTCGGAAGACATCGCTCGCGTGCTGAAGACCCGCATTGCAGTCTTCCAAAAGGGCGGCAGTCTCTGCGTGGCGCAGTACGCGTCGGAAAAGGCCTATATCAACCTGTGAACGGACAAACGCGTGGACCTTTTGCAGCGTGCTGCGAGACATCAGCGAGGGTCAAACCATCAGATTTCACACGTACTCGAAGAATTGGGACAAGCTGCGCAGGATAGTTGGGGACAGGACGCCGCCGTCCCCACAAAGGTTGATGATTGCAGATATAATCTCGTGAATCCGCTCCAGCAAGGCCAGGCATTGAGATTTGTTGGATTTAACGGTCTGCAGTGGGTGTTCAGTGTGAAATAGGTGTCCAGACTGAAATTGTCATCACCTGCACCGTCTCCAAGAGCAAGATCGATATACCAGCGATTCCTTTCAAATACGGGTTCTTCGAGCCTGCTGCGCCGTCATCCGTGATATTCAACAGAAGGTGGGCAGCAGCAGTTGTATGCTGAAGAATCTGGTTTCCGCGATTGCGAGTTTCAAGCTTTTGTGTGGTTCGCGGCATGGGTTAAAGGTGGCGGTTTGCAATGTGGACTTAGTCACTTACTACTTAGCGAGAGACCGGCCCATATTTAAAGAGGTTAGAACGTGACACGGAGATCTTCGGCCAAGTCTTCGGTGATCCGTAAGTATTGTGAAAACTGGCTATACACCAACTATACATAAAACAGAAGTTTGCAAAGACTTTTACCGTTTCCAGAGCTTCGAATTTCTGTTGGGAAATTTGGCACACTAGGAGACGAGGCCAGTTTCGCAACGTGAGCGCCAGTAAACTGAGAAAAAGAAGTGCGATCCAGAGATCCGTGAGCCGCGGATCAAACGTTATCCCCGTAATTCTCCGATGGCTGGCTTAAAGGAACCGCTGGATCTCTGAGGGGAGGTGAGAGCCGCTGTGTTTCTCAAGTAACAGATCAATACGGCGAGAGGTTCAGGCAGCCAAGAGAGCAATGAGCGGGAGGGCGGAAAGGAAGTGGGCTTCAAGTTTGCTTTGTCGTGGCACGTTTGATTCGATGGCGTGTGACTGTCGAGGCTGTGCAACGGATTTTGATCTCCGGAAAATTCAACATTTAACAAATTCGTCTCATGGTATCCAAGATTTGGCTGAGTACATGTGCTACTTTGTGATTCCGCTGAAATAAAAGTAATCTTCTGAACAACTTGAAGTGAGCTTTGGGTTGATAACGAGAGATAAGGGACTGATCATCGAGATGACAAAACAATCAAATGGTGATTACAGCATCCATCACAAAGATAATTTATTCTTCCTAGTTCCAGAGAGCACGGAGAAAATATTTCTAAGTACCCAGGGAAGCGCAAAACATATGAAAATGGGAGGGTAGAATATTATGGAGCAAATCATAAGTTGATGATTTTTTTTGCAGTCAAAGGCGTTGATGAGCACAGCTTTCCAAATTGGGGGACTCGGATGGGGCATTCCCGCGCGCCTTTGGCTACCGGTTCTAGGACGGTGGCACACCGTGACACCACCAACCGCAATTCAGACTGCTCTGGGTCTGTCGTGCGCATAATTTTCGGGAATTCGGTTCTCTTCGGAGATGCATGGGTGATCTCGTCGGAGATTTCAGCGGTACTGGTATGTGTATTTATTCTGGAAAGGGTTTCACTCAAATTTCTGAATCCAGTGCCGTGAGGGTGGGCCGCATTGACTATGGAACTGATATTGCAGGTATGACTGATTCAATAAATATAAACTCACACATACAAGATGGATGGCAGACACAGCTGGCAAGAAGAGGAATAAAAGCAATAGACTCGGTGGATTAATTTTTGAGGCCGCTACTATATTGCATACTCTGATACAGTAAATAAATTCTATCCTGCCTTCGGATACAGGACGTTCGGATACATCGGTCGGTGGTACATAAGCCACTTGTGTTGCAGTGAGGCGCCGAGCGAACAACGGAGGCTAGGGTCCGGAGAGAGGAGCATCTCGAGGAGCTCCAAGCCTGCACAGAAAAGAAACAACGAATAATCAGTGCTACCCGCAGTTTGAGGGGCGTGAACACGACAGGGATTGGTACATACCGTCCTCAGAGAGGCGCCCATCAGCGCGGAGCTCCTCCCACGGAGGGGGGCAGCTCGACCTCGGGGAAGTCATACCTAGCGACGTAGACATTTCCCAAGAGTAACCTGTGCCATAAGAAAGATCAGCGGAGCCCGCCCCACATCCGCCGACGTAGGTAGGTACGCACATTTCGAACAAGATAATACCTACACTCCAGCTGTCCGCACGGCAATCGTATCCGGGCGGGGGCTCGCGTAGCATCTCGGGTGCCATGTAGCCGCTCGAGCCGCGGATGTCCTGAGTTATGTGAGGTTTCGTAGCCAACGTATCAAAAGAGCGACCCACTGTTAACAGGCTACCATCGGAGAGATGCGCCGCCAGCCCAAAGCCAGCGATCTTGATGAATGGAATCGTGTCGCCAGATAGCAGAATATTCTGTACGGGTTGATTTAGGTGGGGCAGCAGAAAAGCGTGGTAGAAATGTACGTCTAATTTGAGGTTCCGGTGCACGATGCCCAGGCGGTGGATGTACGCCATCGCCTGACAGAGCTGATACATGATATCACGACACACCATTTCCGCTGCATCGAAATGTTCATCGGGTGCCCAAACAGTACTATTTTGACTCACGAATCCCCGGACGACGAAATTCCCCACACTCGTTGACCTGTTTCTGGTACTCGCGGTGCAGATAGTCGAACAACGTGCCACCGGCCATAAATTCAGAGATGATGTCTACGCAGCGTTAGAAATCGCCTTCGGCAATGTCGAAATGAACTGACTGGTAGTTTGGCCGGTGCCACCACGATAGACGGATAGAATCTCAAGGACGTGTGGATGCGTGAGGGTTTGCAGGATTGTGAACTAAAAAAGGCTGTTCCGTCAGTTCCTAAACCTCGTTGAATCAAAAGCCAACCCACATCCTTTGGTACCGCATTCTCATCACTGGAGGTGTACCTGTTTGGTGACATCCCGTCATCATTCTACGGAAAGAAATTTGGATCAGTGGCAGCGCAGATTAATAAGGAGGACTTGCGATGCATCTGACGAGCTTGACGGCGACAATCTTGTTCAGAGCGCGATGATGGGCTCTGTAGACCGTTCCGTAAGAAGTCGTCTCGACAAGGTGGAATTTGCTGCAATCTGGGCTAATCTCCAACAGAACGAGGCGCATTTGTTTGGCATCAAGTTCACGGTCTGAGTCTTGGTTTGCGGGATTTTGAGGCACGGTCATGGTAGACGAGGCAGTGGAGGAAGGAGAGATGAGATGAAGTTAACGGTGGCACCGGTTTTTATGCGAAGCCAAGGCCAAAGCGGCGCACAAACAATGAGGCGTTCTGCGCTTTGATGAGTTTCCTTTTGCTGTTGCCAAGGCTGTACGATTTCACTCCATTGTGGCTGCTTTGTTTGGAGAATCCGGAAACCCAGGTCAGCCGAGGACGAAAAGCCCCCTGAATACGTTGTCCGATAAGCCGTTATAGTATGGGAACAGTTGATACGAAGAAAAATGTGTTGAAATTGAGCTTTAAAGCATTCCGAATGACCAAGAATGGGTGCACCATCGTTTTGACAACGTCGCTTTTTGGTCGCTTTGGTCAGTGAAGACACTGCCACTGATGCTATCTTTGTCTCGGCATGATCCGGCTGGCGACCGCAAAGGTTCATTTCGGATTTTTTACATAGGTAATCAGCCAACTGTGTCCTTCAATGTATTGAAGTCTGAACGTCGAGCAGGGTTGAAATTAAATTTTGCATGATTCCATGATTAGAACCCAACTTGTGTGGGTGCAGTATCTCAATCATCAAGCCCTTGGATGCACCCTAACTAATCGGAAAAATTGGGGGTGGTTAAGGGACTAATATAAAACGGGTCTGACAATGCACAATGGGTCTGATAGTGTTTTATATTTATACGTATGTTTCCCCGAGCCTCGTTTGCTTCGGCCTTGATCGGCATAGCATTTTCGACTGATTCTCTACCCACAAGGAAATTATAAAGGGGCGTACAGTCACCAGAAAACACTCTCGGAGAGCGAGCAAAGTTGCAAGACATCTCGAGCCTCTGTCTGTCTTGGCTGATATAACAGACATGCACCCAATGATATTCCAAATAAATAAATAAAACCATTGGACCGAAGAGCGAAAGGGAATGAGAGTAAGATTTCAGACCCATTGTAGATGATCAGACCCGTTCGTGGACTAATTTTATCCTTGCCAACTGGGACCACCTTCTCGGTGTCCCGCTACCTCCGCATATGACCTTCCATCTCGATTTCATTAAATTTGCTGGCCAGGTCCACGACCATCCACAGACTTTGTCGGAAAAAATGAAATTTGCCTGATTGGCCTTATAATGCCCTTACTATTTGAGAGTTCCTAATAAGGTATTATAAGGCCCCTTATAAGGTGAGAGTCCCTGATAAGGCCTATAATTACCTGATAATGTAATTATAAGGTCATATAATGTCCCGAGCTTATAAGGCTAATTTGGTTTTTCTGACATTGGGCTCTGATGTCGGGGACACTCGGGTTTAGGGCGCTGCTTTCGCGGATTTGGAAGCTTCTCCCTGCCGTTCCCGAATCGCGGTGCGAGCTCTTGCTTAGCGACCTCGGCGGATTCATCGCCGACTCGGGTGCCCGCGATCCCTCCCATCTTGCCGAGTTAATCGAAGGCGCCAACGGCACCGTAGACGACCTGGCGACCTTAGTGGTGCAGGGCATCCACGACGTTGCGGGACAGCTGTTGCCGCTGCTCCGTGATTCCACCACCATTGCGATTTCCCGTCTCGTTGACTTCATCATGGAGACAGATCTACACCCGGGTCCGAATCACATTGGATGATGGCGCCACTCAGCCCGTTTTACAATGCGCTGCATTTCCATGAGGTTATCGATGCGCTCACGGTCATGTTGACTTTCATACGGACACCTGTACCGGAAACCGGAGAAACACTCAAATCTTGCTTGGTACTCCTCAGGCGGATGCTCGTTTCAATTCCGGGATACACTTGGCTTGAAGAGGCCCTCGATGCAGGCCCCCTCCGAGTCATTGTAACCCTTGAATGCGCATGGCTGGTTTACCCCCATTCGCGTTACTTCCTCGCGCAGCTGATTCCGTTGAGGCTGGTGTTCTACCATGATGTCCTACAGTTGGAAACCTCGCTAGAGGAGATAACGGACATTTCTGGAGACGCGTTCTGAAATTCCAAATTATCGAAGGACTGGGACAAGTTTATGGATGTCGCGAACGATCGCATCGAGGTTCTGACCACACTTAGACTAGAACTGCCCTCAAAGGCGTGCGACAATCTCGAGGTTCGTACATATATAAGTCCTACAGAGTTTCGTTTGACATTGTGAAAAGTCGACTACAAAACAAATTTCAGACGATGCTCTGGGTGTACGTCGTTCCATTACTGCTCTCGGGAATGCCAAACTGTCGATTGGCGGCTTGGTGGGCATCGAGCTGCCTGTTGCTCGTACGGATGCCTGAGCCTCAGTGCGTCACCCTGTCCTCTCCCATGAAGCTGACTTGACGCGGGCCCAGACGGGAGCAGCTCGAACCTTTTCGTCCGCGAACGCGATTTCCTCCGCGCATTGACGCACCACGACTACGCGGCAAATATATATTTGATCTGCACAGCGCAGGTCAAGTTCATGACGGCCAACCCGGCGTGCACGCTCTTCCTCACGCTCTTCAACTACTGCACCATCCAGCTCTCAATCGAGGTGCACTCCGCCACTGAGTCGGCTGTGGCCGCAGATCTGCGCAGGGAAGACGGGGAGTGAACGGATATGGTGGCGCGTGCGGCGCGGAGCGGAGGGCGAGTGCAACTGCACGTCGTCAGAATAATTGAAGGGAATATGGTCCGTTATTTCGTTGTCCCTATCCGAACCAGGGCCGCTCCAAACTCAACGAAGGGTTGTGGGCTTTTGTATCCCTGAATCTTCCCCTGGATGGGGATGGAAAGATGTTGGCCGAGGAGGTTATTAGAGAGGCCCTCGATGCCATTCATTGATTATCTAGCATCTTTATATTCTATTTGGCGATATTATTAAATTAAAACAGGCTCCGGAAGTTGGCTCAAGCTTTGGATAAACAACATCCCACACTTTTTCGTTGAAATAGGAAGGGAAATTCACTGCGTTCAAGGCCCCCCTAGCCTCAGTCTGTAAAGGTGTGTATAGGTCTGTAAAGGAATGCCTAGGAGGCTAAACAGACTGTGTATGTCTACTTGACTGACCTGATCACAATTGTGGCAAAGTGTGCGTAGTGCCTGACCAGTTGTGTATAGGTCACCTAAGCTGACCCTGTGTAGGCCAGTGCAGGTACCTAAACTCGTCTCTACCCAACTACACTGGGGTCAGCCCTGTGTTTATTCAACCAAAAATTAAATTTTCCAACACTTCTGACTGTATTCCGAGAAGGTGAGTCTAGGAAGCTAGGCAGACCTAGCCTGACATACACATACCTTGGCAGACCTACGCACATCTACACACAGCTACACAGAACTAGACAGAGCTACACAGAGATTGTGTAGGCCCCTAGACAGATGTGGTCTGCCCAGCTAAGCATAGGGACCTTGCCAGATGGTAAGTCTAGGAGGGCCTTGAACGCAGTGATTACGTTGCGAGCATAATGGCGGTTTTGGGGCAAGAGGTTAAAAGCTCATGTGATAAGGGTTCAAGTTGAACCGTTCGAGCAAGATACGAGCTTCATTTTGGGCGAGTGTGAGAGCGCTCGGCCTTCGATCGGCCTTGGAATTCAAGTAATCACACAAACGGAAGATGAATCTGGGCTCAAAATGTCAAAGCAAGACGATATCATTTCCGAGATCTTTTACTAGTATATACACCAGCACGAAAACATTGCCTAGGCGCGAGTAGTCGTATGAAAAGTCAAAAGTCTCGGTCGCGGTTCGACCGAAAGGAAGCCAGCACCGATTTTGTCGACGGCGCGCACACGCGCTACTGATAATATGATAGGACAAGGCAAGAGGGGGTACAGCGCCAGTAGTGCCCCTGAAGGAGTGAGATTCACATAGAACGGAGGATCCGGCTCTGGGATGATAGTCGGCGGAGCCGTCTCCCCCCTCAGCTAGCCGGTGCACCTCATAGAACGTCTGGCGTCGTAGTACAGCTATATCCGGCGCGGGCTACAGTCATAAATGAGGGGTACGTTTCCGGGCAGTGCAGGATGGATTTGAGCTGGAACTGGGGGAGATCCGTAGCCGATGTTGTCACCGAGGGACGAGAAATAGAGTAGCGATACACGGTTTTGGGGATGTCGGTACGTTCACGGGAGGGGGTTCCTGATGAATTTGTTTCGCAGTCGCTTCAGCAGCGAGGTGGGACGAAGGATCGGAGTACGGATTATACGTTCATGACTTCGACCACACAATCATAGGTGGCCGCGTGGAGCGGGCTCGCTGTGACAGATATTTCGATGGAGTCGACTTTAATATTATCATTGTGCTGGGAACGCGCAGGTGACGGATGGGATATCGTGAAGATTGGGGCGGATGTTTGCGGCGATGGTCTCAATCGGCCCCAGAGGCGATCGAGGGAGGAAATGGAATACAGTTGCAAATTCTCCAGGATGAGAAAGTCAACTCGGATGTGTATGCCAATATGACATGACCCGGGAACAGAGCGCAGAATGAGATCCGCTGGTCGGCGCCGCAAAACATCAGAATAATCACAGAAAGTTGACAGTTCAGTTCGTACCTGGGAATCAATAGCAATGTACTCGGCGGTGCGCCAATTAATTAGCATAATAAAGCGGCTAATACCCGGAATGACCTCGCATGCGAGGAAGTCGCCGCAAAGCTGTGGGGTTTGTGGATCCCACCAAGTAACGAAATTGACGGGCAGACGGAACAGTTCCTCCGAATTCCCCGTGATAAGATCCACTCAGGAGAAGGATGGTGTCGGTAGGTTGACTGCATTCAGAAAATTACGACGCAACTAGGGAAAGATGATCCCGAGGAACGTACCCACCAAAAGATACAGAATCGCTAGCACCACCTTGGATGTGCCGTCTGGAAATCGGTAGCCACGTGAAACACGTCGTAATCCACTCGCCCCACTCCAAACCCTCTTTCCAGTGTAAACCTCCCACAATTCGATGCCATGGGAACGTGCAAATGATTCCGAGACGAACCGGATAACATGTGTTCCCCCAGGGAGGAGCTTAGCGGGAGGGTGACTGTATACCCCAGCGGGATTGAGAACTGCCGGTGGACTGTCGGCGAACTGAGGAGGCCGGGGACCACGTTCGAGGCCCAACCACTGCACGGCGAACCTCCTCCACCAGTTCTGTCGTGGATAATGTCTCCAGAGTCTCCTCCGCTGGCGCATCGATTACTCGAGCGCGAGAGAGGTCACGGACGATGGACAGCCACAGTTGTTTGAAGGACGCGATTTCGTGACATAACTTGTTCACCTGAGGCCCCGCTGGGACGTCAAAGATTCAGTAATTCATAAGCGGAGGATCCTTACGCGGGAGAGAGACAGGATCGTAGAGACGTCCGTGAGTGCAAATATTTGCAAAAGCACATCCGTGTTGAGGTGATTCAAAGGCATTGAGGTAGAAAGCAGATCCGTGGGGCTGGCCAAGGGACTGGTGCAGAGGTTTCGCGTGAGGGCGTGCGACAAACCAAATGTAGGGCTGTGTCGGCATGTCGGGCCGTCGCGCCATTGTCAAGATGTTTATCAACTAGGGGCCGGCTGCTGCCGTCTCGAACCTTGCTTTAGGCGCTAGCCCATGAGATAGGAAGTACGTAAACAATTAATGCTATCGATCACCTACCTTTGCAAAAATTCAATCCAGTTGCTTCATACTTCAAATAATTGTAGGAGACACGTGCATATCGCGGCCTCAATTCTGTCTCAAAAATTCAAGAGCCTGAGATTCAACATATTGATATGTTAAAAAACGTCCTGTGTGTCGATACCGAGGTCAATTCGTCCAGAGGAACGAAAGTATTAGGCCCAACAAAATGCCATCAAACCAGCACAGTATATAATAGAGGCCGATGTACCAGTGTTAGTCACAACTTCACATGTTCCAGAAAATGGGACCGCGTCAAGCTAATATATTATCCTGAGTCTTATCCAGGTGGCCAATCGATACTTAGTACTCTAGGATTTGGATCTGAATTTCCATTCACTTTGCGTCTTTCCCCCCGGAGCTTTCCGGCATTGTTTTCTATGCTATTTGTTTATTGGAATCCAAAATATCTAGAAGAGAGGAGAAACCATTAGCGGACATCAAAGTAAACCTCATTTTGGGAGACGCATACGTTCTGGTCTCACCGCTGGCCCAGAGGCTGCAGGAAAATTTGAGCGGTCTTGAATCCAATTAAAAGTATTTCACTGGTCAGTTCAGATTTATTTATTTTTGCTCGTGCGTAGTTGAAGCGTGCTGAGGATGAGGCGGAAAGTGTGACCTTTAAGAATCCGCAGTTTGATGCCAGTGGTTTTAATTTTCTCTGTAGTAGCTTCCTTTCTTCTAAGCAAAATAATGGAAATTCAGCCCGGTAGAGTTTGGTCAACTTTGGTTCTGGCAGATCAGATGGGCAATTCGGCGGGCATTGGCAGTATATTGTTTGCCTGACTTTGGTTCTGGCAGATCAGATGGGCAATTCGACGAGCTTTGGCAGTATATTGTTTATACGGCTTTGGTTCTGGCACCTTTCGGCTAACGAATTTTGACCGAGGGGGACCTAGCTAAAGCAAGGTGACCGTTCATGCAGTGTTCAAGACCCAGAGAATCAGAGTGGCAGAGATCCTCCGAAGCTGATATTTATTAGGATTCAAACTATGTTGAACGGTCGTTGTTGAACCGTCTTATGAGAGGGCAACTTGAAGACGGGACCAGTGGAATGGCGAAAGCGCGATGGGCGTTCGACGGGCGCTTACAAAGGTCCGGATTCAAACTTGGTTCAAACGCCCATATGGAGGTTTTAAAATCTTCCAACAGCCAGGCTTAATTTCATAAAGGGAGTGAAAATGACGGTCGAGCAAAGGAAAGAAAGAAAGATTCATGGCTCAGGGCTCAACTTCCAGAGAATGAGACAGAAGGGATTCATGGCAGGAGATGCGAAAAAAAAGCTCTCGACTTTGATGATCAGGCCTAAATTGACCAGGCGTCGACTTCCACATTCGAACACAGGACCGCCGCCATATAAGTTGTGGATGCGGACCATCCGCCACCGTCAGTAAAATGGTTGAATCTGCCTTGAATGAGTCAAAGCAAAATTGTGAATCCGCAAGGTCGGGAAAAGGGATGGGTGTCCGGGAGGAGGGAACTAGTATGGATTTGTTTTCTGGAGGTATGAGGCTGGATTTGAAGGACTGCGTCGAACCTACTAGGAAATGAGAGAACAGGCAAAGAAGACTTGGAAGCAAACTTACCAGGCAGAACTCATGCCTAATTCGAACAGGCGACTTCAAGTCCCATTGGCGTCTAGGTTGATGCATCAAATTGAAATCCTGAGGATTTATAGACGGGGAGCTAAACATAAGGTCGGTTTAACTTCTGAGCAGAAATCAGACGACGGAATCAGCAAAGGGAAGGGAAAAAAAATATCCATACTACAAGGATCATGACTTGGGCCTGAGTCGAACAGGCGACTTCCACATGTAACATCGACAACTTTCGTGTCAAGTGGATGCGGGCCATCCGCCACCGAGTCAGTTTAACACTTGAATCTCTTGAATGAATTAGAGAAAATTGCGAACCAGAGGGTTCGGGAAAGAGATATGGAGTCCGGTTGGAGGGAACTAGTATGTATTTGTTTCTCCAGGTGAAGCTGGATTTGAAGGTCTTCGTCTACCAGGAAATGAGAGAACTGGCAAACGGAAAAAAAAAAAAAATGTCAATTCAGTTCACGAACGGCTCGGGCTGGGTCAAACAAGCAACTTCCAACTGTCACAGTTCAGCAAACTATGTCGTGTGGATGCGGACCGTCCCCACCGAGTCGGTATAGCACTTGGATCCATCTTGAATGAATCAGGCAAAATTGAGAACCCGCAGGGTCGGGAACAGAGATCGGGAACTTGGTGGGAGGAACTAGAGCATCCTATATTTGTTTTTCGAGGTGTGAAACTGGACTTGAAGCTTGAAGCTTGAACCGAGCTTGAAGTTCTGGGTTGAATTTGTGATAGAAATGAGAGACCGACCAATGGACCAAGGGAAACAAAAATAGGAATCGAAAACATCATGATGGTGACCGGGCCTGAGTCGAACAGGGGACTTCCGCATTGAAATGCCCTAGGAAAGTTGTTTGTGGATGCGGACCCTCCGCCACCGAGTCGGCATGAGGTTCGAATCTGCATCAAATAAATTGTCATGGGCTGGGAGCAATGGAGAATGATGAGTTGACGGACTCCCTGCCACTTCGTCGTGTGCTGAGGTCGGGCTGCATTGAATTTATGAACAGAAGTCTCAATGTAAACCCGAGCGAGATGTGTACCGTCAAGGAGCGCTGCATACGTGGCGCAAGTGATGCAAGCCCAAAAGGAAATTGAATTTCCCAAAGCGATGTCTGGGAAGCTGCTGCCAAACACGACCAACGAGTATGTCTCATTCCTGCCACCAAGTCCACTTCTGAGCCAAAGCTTCTATCTAACTTTCTGACTTCTGAAATATTTCGCTTTGACCGGGGACCTCTATTTACCTGCGGTGGTTTGCTTTGGCTTGCTTAGACTTGCATTGACCTCTGGGACGGCTCTACTTGACCGGTACTATGACTGCGGAACGGATTTCGGCAGCGGGTCTGTCCCTCAGCGAATCTCATCCTCTGAGTGAAGAGTTATCCAGTCTCCGAGCTCTAGTTGCTCGCTTCCAGGTGCGCATTGTATTTTATAAAATTATAGACCATTATGCTGACAGTACATCATAACTTAGAACGAAGCCCACACCTCGTCCATAAAATTGCAGCGCCATGCGCTCGATACCTCCGCCTACTCCGAGCGCATAGCGCAACTCGAGGCAGAGAATGCGCTTCTGAATACTGAGCTCGGCGTTCTGCGCGACAACCCCGACCCATCCACTCCCTCCGCGTCCTCGGGGGACACAGTCGCAGAACTCACCCTCTCCCTCCGTCGCCTCAACGCCAAGCTGTCGTTGACGGAAACCGCGCTCGCAGAACACACCCAGGCGTTGGCAGAGACCGCCGCGCTCGCCACACAGCAAACGCACTCCGCCGGCGAGGCCTACGCGCTCGCCGCGCGCGCACGCGGACGCGAGGAGGAGGGCCGGCTCCGCGAGGAGGCGCTGCAGCGTGCGCTGGTGCAGGCGAAGGAAGAGACGCGCCTGAGCGATCGCGTGGTGGGGGAGTACGCGGCACTTGTGCGGACGTTAGAGGGACGCAGTCCAAGGGTGGCGACGTTTCCGGGTAATCTTCATATGGAGGGGAATGTGGGGCATAGCAGGGACACGAGTACGAGCAGTGTGGGTGTGGCTACTGGGAGCGGCGGCGGGAGTAGTGCGACACTTGTTGATCCTACTGTGGCTGCGAGCGCGAGCCCGAAGGACGGGTTGGAGGGGGCAAAGGCGCAGCTCGCTGCGCTCGTGGAGAGCTTCGCGGAACAGAAAGCCGCGCTCGACGCAAGGGCGGCGGCGCTTGAGGGCGAGCGCGATGTGGCGCAGGCGCAGTTGGCTGCCGCGAACACGCTCAGCGCGGAGCTCGGTACGGCGCTGGCGAAGGCGAAGTTTGAGCGGGAGCAAGCGCGGGTGGACGATCGGAGCGCGGCGGGGATGGTCGAGCGGTACATGTGCGTGGTTTCGCTTTCTTTTCGCCGCTTTGGATTTTCGTGCGGGGCGTCGCTGGCTCCGCCACCGTTCCGTGTTTCTGTGCACCTGTCGCCCTTGTCTACTGCTCTTCTATTCTTTCGCGGTTCCCGTCATATCTTCCTTCCCATCCTCCCTTCTTGCTGCTCTTGCCTGCACGCATCATCCTGCCGTCATTGATACTCGCTCTCTCCTCTCTCCTGCCTTCTATCCCTCCCTCGTTTATTTCTTTTCAAATATCCCCTCCCCGTCTTGTCACAAGTTCTAACCCCCTCCCCTCCGCAGGAAATTCACCCAACAAACCACCACCTCCCTACACTCCTCCCTCGCCTCCTTGCGCGCCCGACACGCCGCCACGCTCTCCACCCTGCACTCTACCATCGCCTCCCTCTCCGCGCGCTTGCACGCTTCGCAGCAGACGAACGAAAGGTTCGTCGTTTCCTTCCGTTCTCTTTTATTTCTTCCTCTCAGAGCCTTTTCGAAGTAACTCTGCGCTCCTTTAGCCTTCCTCCTTCTTTCGTCAGAGTAACGCCGAACTGACACCCCCACAGATTACGAAGCGCGCTGGACGAGGCGGCAGGGGCGGTGGTGCGGGAGAGCGTGGGGAGGAGACGGGAGGTGGGTGTACGAGTTAGGATGGTGGGGCGGGAGGAGCGGGTGAGGAGGGGGTTGGGTGTGGCGGTGGGGAGGGTGCCAGGAGAGCTGTGCGAAGCCCTGAGGGAAGGCGGGACGCGCGACGACGGGGAGAAGGAGGGTGAAGAAGGGAAGGACAAAGAGGGTGGAGACGGGGAGGTTAAAGAGGGGAAGGAGAGAGAGGAGAAGACAGCGAAGGCACTTGCCCGCCTCGTGGCGGACGTGCGCGGCGTCCTGGCTCTACTTGACGTGGATCTTTCTTCCCCATCTACCTCGCACCCGCCTCCATCTCCCTCTCCCTCGGGTACACACGCCCCGTCCAGCGTAGCGGACGCAGGCACCGAGGGCCGCATGCGCGTGCTCGAGGACGCGGTAGGGTTGCTCGTGCAGGAGCTGGAGGGAGAGGTAGGGAGGAGGGTGGAGCTTGAGAGGGAGGTGCGGGCGTGGGAGGGAGGGAGCGGGAGCTGCCTTTGCCGCCAGTGGAGAAGGACGGGGTGGTGGGCGAGGATGCGAGGAGCGAGAAAGAAAGGCCACTCGAGAATGGGGAGAAGGGAAAGGTGATCGAGGGCGAAGCGGTGATGAATGGGGCCATTTTGAAGGAAGAAGACGCAGCGCTCACCTCCGCTTTGTCGAGTACGACGACCGAGCCGGACGCTCCGCCTTCCGCTTTACCGTCTCATGGCTTGGACGCCGAAGCCTCCTCGACGCATGACCCAGAGCCAGTCTCGAGCTCCGACTCATCGCCCATGGGAGACGACAAGTCAGAGGCGGACGAAGAGACAGGCGACGAAGCGGCACTTGAGGAAGGAGCCAAAGAGGGAGGCGAGGACGAGAATATCGCGGAGGGCAGGGACTTTGTACTGGCAGAGTCGGACGTGGTTCTTGGAGAAGCGGAGCAAGATAGCGCGAAGCATGAGCCTGAGATTGAGGGTATTGCGCCCTCAGCGGAATCCGAGGAGGAGGATACAGGGGATGAGGCGCGTGGGCTGCCCGAGGCTACGCCTGAAGACGTCGCAACGCCCGATGCTGCGCCTTTGGACAACCCTGCACCGACCGACGTCCCGCCAATCGACACAACTCCTGCTCCATCCGCCGCCGCGATCTCGGACTCAGTTTCTGCGGAGCCACCCTCTGCCGTTGCCTTCCCGATCGCTGTGGCTGAGCCCGTAGATATGGCAGGCACCCATCCAATCTCCTTCCCTTCCTCCGACGCCCCGCCCTCGATCTCCGACTCCTCTGAATCTACTGTCATCGGCGCCGTCGCCTTCCCACCCGCTCCTGTGTCCTTCCCATCCGCCGACGCCCTCCCCACAGCTTTAGACCCGGACGTCGCAAATGTAGATGCACCCACGCACCCACTGCTTGCCGACCTCGCGGCCACGAGCAAGCGCTACGACGCCCTCCAGCGCGCGTTCCGCGACTGCCACCTCGCGCTGCAGGAGCTCCGCGGGGCGCTGGCAGATACCTCCACCGATGGTCAAAACCCCACGCAGGCGCACAGCCGTAGCCAAAGTCACGACGCGCAGGCGGACGTGCTGCGGAGCGCGGTGGAGCGGCTGCACGACTACACGGAGGACGCGCGCGTGGAGCTAGAGATACGCGTCGCGGACGGGCGGGTGCTTGCACGCGGGTGGGAGACAATCGTGCTGCTCCCTGGGGCCGGCGAATCGTCTGCTACTAGCGGTCATGGGAATGGGCATGCACACGAGAACGCGGATGGACACGCAGGAGGGGACGCAGAAGCGGAGGCGGATGTGCAGCGCCAGATCACGACGTGCGTCGCGCGTGACGTGCAAGCGCAGGCGGCGTTCCAGCACAAGCTGGAGGATGTGGAGCACGATATTGCCGTGTTGAAGCGCGCCGTCTATGCCCCGCCGTCTGCGCCCTCGCCCTCCCTGTCTGTCTCGGACTTGGCACCCACGCTGACGTCTCCTTCGCCGGTGTCACCCAAGGCGGAAGGATGGGCTGCGTGGCTGGGTGGGAGTGCGAGCGGGAGGAGGACGCCACCGTCGCCCGGGTACGGGGAGGCACCGACGTTTGGGAGCGTGATGACGAGCCCGCGACTGAGGCACTCGGCGTCAGCGGCTAGGCTCGCCACGAAGGCCACCCACGGAGTGCCGATGCACCCCGGCAATCCGTTCGAGAGCCTGGGCCTCCGCGTGCCGATGCCCGCGTACGTCCATCAGCAGACGCAGGCTGGTGCGCGCGCCGGGAGGCAGCGCACGATCTCGGGGGTGTATATGCTTGGGCTGGGTGTTGGGCATGCGCAGGGAAGGAGACCGAGTGGGCTTGGGGTGCCCCCGGCTGCCCGAAATGCATTGGGAAGGGCGGGGACGAGGGGGATGTCGAGTAGAAATTTAATTTAGTGGACAATAATTTATTAATTGCGGAAGTACACGCACGCTACATGAGCGTACCATGTGCATAGTGATAGTGGAATGGATGGGAGAGGAGATAATGAATGAACTAGTACTGCCCACACTACGGTCGAAGGGGAATTGACAGTATTGGCCAAGGTATTGGCTCCAGCTTACCTGTGCCGGAATACAAATCACGATTGGCCCCACACCTACCTTATTTAATCGGCAGATCTAGACCCCCATTCGATTCGTACTTGGTTTACGTTCAACATTTTTTTTCGGGTCCTTGTATTCGAGTTGAATTTAGACTTCGCCGCACTATCTCCTCACCTCGGAGACGACGACTGCGGCCAAGGCCGCCGAGCTCGTCGTTGTGATTTCAAACATCCGATTCATTTTGAATGGATTATCATTACGATGAGTGATTCGTTGCTCAACTCCCGGGACTCTCGTCGCGGGTCAGCCACGATCAAGTTGGAGGCATTTATGCGACCACGATTCAATACAGCGCAGCCAGTTTTTATCAACAGCAGCCACAGTCACTGTGCTTGCTGATGATTACCGAGGGTATACAGCTCCATTCGTTGGTATATATCGTATCACGGCTGATTCGTACTAGGTCGTAAGGAGGCAAGCCTTGAGGCAAGCACTGCAGAAACATTAAATTCATTCGTTGACCATGTGTGCGGCACTTGGGGAACAGATATTCGTAAAGTATGAGTTGTCGTGCGTGTCGTGTGGATGCAGCTATTTACAGGATTTGGCCGCAGTGGAAGCACATTGGCAAGCCGAATTTTGAACGATTGACGTTCGGACCAAGCGGATTTTGCGTAAATGGAGGTGTCGTCCTCGTTCTGAGTGACTGTACCGAAGAATGAACCGTCGTAGGAGCTGGCAGACTGGCACTGGGCAAAACTGAAAGAGGGTCAAACTTGAAGCAAGTCTGAGCAAGGCAACAAAGCAGATCCAGGCAAGTCACTGGCAGAGCGGAAGTCAAAAAAGGATACCCGGAAGCTTTGCCTCAGAAATCGACGTGGCGGCTTCGAGGTGGCTGAAGGACTCGGAGATGTGTACGTTGATCTTATTTGGCAGCAGCTTCTGAGCAATCGCTTTTGGAAATTCAATTTCCTTTTGCGGTTCATCTCTTGCAGCTATGCAACGAACGCTCCTTGAAGTTGAAGAAATTCTTTGCGCGGGTTCCAATCACCAATTCAATATCCTGCTCAATCCATCGTGCCGAAACACAAAACGTACTATGAATGCGTCTAGCCGTTAAGTTCCCTCCGAGTCTCCATGAATCTTTTTCAGGAACTTTTTTCTGATTTAGATTCGAGCCTTGCACCGACTCGGTTGCGGTGTCGCTTTCACACCAAATCCTGGCATTTACATCACAAAGTTGAATCATGAATGTGGAGGTCGCCTACCATGGCTTCTCGATTTTCGTCCGATTTATTTACACATTCAAGCTTGATGCCGTCTCGATAGCCGATGGTCCGCATCTGAGCGTTCCGGCGAAATTAAGGTGGAACTTGTCTGTTCAACTCGGGCCCAAGTCATCAGGAACATTGTCGCATCTGTTTTTTCTTCTTCTTTGCCAGTTCTCGCGGCTGATTTCCTCGCAGGTTCAAGGCTCCAAGCCATCTGTCCCCAAAACGACATCTCTCATGTCGGTTTCCAGCCAAAATAAAACGCTAAAAGAGAGTACGGGCTACATAATGAATTGGACGGGCAACATAAAATGAATGAATTTTTTCTCGGTGCCTCAGAAACGGAACATATATCTTTATTTAGAGTGGAATCGGACACTGACAGCGTTTTAATACATGCGCAACGTCAGACTCATTTTGAGCAATCATTGTGATGAGGAGTGGGGCCTGTCCCTTAGATATCAGAGCGTCACTGCGAGAGAGAAGTATATATTGCTCAGTGCGATGGAACCGGAATTGACGGTGCACCACGCCTCTTCCCAGCGAAACTGACACCTTTTCAATGCGTGCGCGACGTCGGATTCCTTTCCGGGGGTTTGTCGTTGATGAAGAGTGTGGTATCGTCTCACCGCATTATTTGCGCCTCGAACTGTCAGATGTGCGTGTCCTGTTGGAATTCAGTCCACTACGAATTTCAATGGCAATTCTTTGCGGGACTCTTGGCCTTGAGTCAGCAGGAATTACCTGCGTGGACCAGATTACCTGATTGGAGGTGACTGTGCGACCACAATCTTGACCACAATTCAGAGTTATCTGCGCTTGATGGTTACTGAGGGTAGGCAGCTAGCTCCATCGGTCGATATACTTAGTACGACCGCAATCATTGCACATCACCGCTGATTCCTACCAGGGATGCATGTCAAGGTCGTAAATAACATGACACGACCAGGTCGCCACAAGATTCGGATAGGATGCCGCGCCGCGCCGACATGGTAGAGGATGTATGGTCGGGCTGAGCGGTGTTTGTGGGAGGTCCCGTGTGGCCATGTATAGACGATATATGGCCGGTACGAGAAACGTTTTTGTGGCAGATTGTATCACACATGGCCGAATGTCTGAACATTTGAGGGTCAGACCAAGCGGAGTTGTGCATATGGGTGGAGAAGGCCGAAACTAGTCGCGTCGCACGGCACGCCAGATTCAATTTGTGGCTTGACAAAGTAACGGGCTTCGAGTCTAGTAGCTAGATCGAGAGCGGTTGAATACATATCCCGGTTTTGGATTAAATTTACACGGTTCAGATGAGTATCTTGTGTCTTCCAGAGATGGCCGAGTTCAAACGCGGCCGGGAGTTGCCTGCCAGTGGAGGTGCATTGTACATACATGATTCAGATATTTCAAGGCCCGCTAAGTTTACGGAGTTTCATCTTGGGTCAAGAGCGGCCGATGCGTGATTACTGTAGCAATTGAACACAGAGAATGACAACGGTTGGTTTGGTTATGCATCATCATGTCTTCGGCCCGTACTAGAGATAGCAGTCGTTTTCACAAAGATAAACAACTAGCGATGAACGGCGTCGTATCAGCATCGTTTCAAGGGGGAAAGGTACCATACAGAAGTCGCTCAGGAGCAGAAGATAGATCTAGAATCCGAGAGTCAGATGTGCAAAGATAGACAGACGCTTGCAAGACCAGTATTGATGGACGTTTCATGGTCATCTGGGATTAGAATGCAGTCTAAACTCTGGACGTGATTTTAAAATACTCGGGCCCGACAGAATTGCAGCGCATTCGTATTACTGTGTTTGCGGCGCTGTCACAGTCGTCGACAGTGGTCTCAAACGGAGGCATCCTACGCAGGTTTTGAGGGTCAGTGCTATATTTGAGGTGAAACGGCCGGGAACTTGGCCAATAGGCCCAATCTCTGTTTGCGGTGGTTGAGAGTTCCGACTCCGACTCAGCGACTCCGAGTCGTCGTTGCGCGTGCGGTTTTCTGGGCCGTCGGTTTCGGGTGGGTTCGAACAACCTATATGTCATCTAAGAGCCCCAGGTTTACGCGGAAGTCGGGATCCAAGCGAGGTTCGCAGGACAACGACATTGGCAGAGTGAGCGCTGGCGGTGGCTGAGGACAAGCTGAGGAGGCGTTACTAGGCCACTGTTCAAAGCAAGACCAAACATGGACAAGTATCGGACTGTTCTTTCGTCCTCCATCACCAGACGAAACTGACTGCGGTAAACTCGGGGAAGAGGTTGAATCCCAGTATCTTGGGCATTATCTTGCATGGAGATCCACTCCGGCGGAGCGGCAGTGGCTCTGTCCATTCGTTTCCGAAAGACTCCGATCTTCGTTCGCGATATGTTCCACCCAAGATCTCTGCGCAATATAATCAATCCAATGAAGTCGATATGGAGCCACAAATCCGACATTTGTCTCCAAAACAGTGCTTGGGAGCGACTCTGAGACATCTTATCATCCCACATCAACGCAATTAACTCGGCTCTAGTTCCTGATATCGTGATTATTTACTAGTAAGAAAGTTGTCAAAATTGATCTATTCTTAGATGAAATATGACCTGTCGGACGGGCAGATTAATCCTCTCGATACAAACGCCGTATCCACGTCCTTTTCTCGTCAATATGTCATGTTCAAGACAGACACTAATCCAACTGGAATTATCGCAGGCGTCTCATTCCAAGTTTAGGCGGCGTTGTGCGTGAAACAATTTATTCGTGCGCACTTGATGCGCAGTGATCCTAATTTGAGAGCGATTCCTACCAGCGGGGGATCCATGCCTCGGTGCTAAGAATAGGAAGGATATCTTGACTGGACGAGGCATTTTTCCGAGCGTGTCCATATGTATAAAAGGGATCCAGGAGCCTCTCACCAACCCATTATCTTCTCCCCTTCTAGAAACCTCCTAGATATTACTGGGACAGAGACATAATGTTGCTGTCTACTGCATTCGTTTTTCTTTCGACTCTGTCGACCACCTACGCCGCAATTGGACCCATTGGCGGGCTTGAAATTTCAAACAAGCAAATTTCGCCAGATGGCTTTCAAAGAAGCGCTGTTCTTGCGGGCGGTACCTTCCCGGGCCCACTCATCAAGGCCAACAAGGTAACACCCGGATCCCGTCGCGTTCTACGAATTAAGATTGACTCGCGGCTTTCAGGGAGACAACCTTAAGATCAATGTCATGGACGACCTCACGGACAATACCATGCTGAAGAGCACCAGCATTGTGAGCACCCTTCCGTTGACTGTTCAGGTCCGAAATCTCACTGTACGGGACAGCACTGGCACGGGATCTTCCAAGAGAAGACGAATTGGGCTGATGGGCCGTCCTTCGTTACTCGTTCGTTTCAATCGATCATTCCAATTTGGTGGGCTGATTAGATGTCTTCACGTCAGAGTGCCCAATAACGCCTCAGCACTCCTTCCTGTATGACTTCCGGGTGCCGTAAGTGCCACAGACGTCATTTTGCATATCATCTACTCACCCTCGAAACAGCGACCAAGCAGGCAGGACACCATTAATATTCCTCGTATTCGTTCTGATTCATTGACACCGCGTTTCAGGAACCTTCTGGTACCACAGTCATCTGTGTGCGTGATATTTTTCTTGCTCTGGATGTTTATCGGGACTTAGAGAGCATCCACAGCGACGCAATACTGCGACGGTCTTCGTGGTCCTCTCGTCATCTATGACCCCAACGATCCGCAGAAATATCTCTACGGTCAGCATAATCATAGGTTTCTCTTCAAGCATTGACCCACTTTTCCTTTCGCAGATGTCGACGACGAATCGACAGTCCTCACTCTCTCTGACTGGTACCACTACCCTTCCCCCCAACACCCGCTCGTCCCGATCTTTAATTCCACGCTGATCAATGGCCTCGGACGCTATGCCGGCGGTGTGAGTCTTCCCTCTGCGCCGACTGGAGTGACTGATTCGAACACGTCTACAGCCCCTCTCGAAACTCGCAGTCATCAGTGTTGTCCACGGAAAGCGCTACAGGTTGGTCTCCCACGCGTGGTTCTATGGGGGAAAAAATAGAACTCACGTACTGCCCAGGTTCCGCCTGGTCTCGATGTCCTGTGATCCGAACTGGATATTCAGGTAGGCCTTTTATAATCGCTGTGCGGTAGCTTGATATCGATCCCGCAACACAGCATTGATGGTCACCAGCTCACTATCATCGAGGTCGACGGAGTCAGTCACAAGCCGCTCACCGTTGATTCGATTCAAATATTCGGTACTTCCCTTGCTTGGCCTCGTGAAGAAATGCTGAAACATGTATTTTAGCTGCGCAACGCTACTCATTTATTCTCAATGCGAACCAGAAGGTCGATAACTACTGGGTCCGGGCTCAGCCAACTCTCCCTGGGAGCAATCAAGGCTTCGTCAATGGCACGAACAGCGCGATTCTGCGGTACGCGAATGCCCGTATCGCCGATCCGACCACAAACTCGACCAGCACCAAGCCCCTCGTCGAAACGGATCTCCACCCTCTGATTAGAACCCGCGTTCCAGGTCTTCCTCATCCCGGTGGTGCTGACGTCGTCTTGAATCTCCAAATCACCCTCAACGTCACGGACTTCAGGTTCGAGATTAACAACGTGGTATGTCGGATGGCATTTTGTTCGAAGATCAAGATGACTGATTGTATTAATTGTTTTGCAGAGCTTCGTCCCCCCAACTACCCCGGTGCTCCTTCAGATCCTATCTGGCGCACACTCTGCGCAAGAATTGCTTCCCAAGGGCAGCATTTATGAGCTTCCGCCGAATAAAGTCATCGAAGTCAGCATCCCGTAAGTCATCTCATGAACGCCATCCTTGACTCGATACTTACGCCCAATATAGTGGCGGCTCGCCTGGAGCTCCCGTGAGTCATCCATCTCGTCAACCATCCCACAACTCCGTACTTATTCTGAATCAAGCACCCATTCCATTTGCACGGGGTGTGTAATCCAGCTGAAATACTTAGTGTTGGAACCTCATGCCCTTCTAGCACAACTTCTACGTCATTCGGAGCGCCGGTAACTCGACGTACAACTTCGTTGACCCAGTGCGTTATGTCCTGCAGCCACCCCCAGCCGTTTCTTACATATCGACACAGGTTATCCGGGACGTTGTATCTACGGGCCCAGCGACCACCGACTTGACCACTTTCAGGTTTGTCACCGACAACGCCGGCCCATGTACGGATTTGCTTCTCAACCTCTTGTTGTCTTCGTTCAAAACCATAAAACAGGGTTCCTTCACTGCCACATCGACTGGCATCTGGATATGTAGGTCTACCATGCCTTGCGCTTTGAAGCAATCTAACTCTTCTTGATTAAAGTGGTCTGGCTATCGTTTTTGCGGAAAACATCCCCGCCATCGCCGCGGAGCACCCTCCTGGTGAGCCCTGCCCACAAATTTGCGAAGCATTAACATACGAGTCTCACAGCTTCATGGGACCAACTCTGCCCCATCTACGACGCCAGCGCCAAGGATTGAACGCAGTCAAGACGCATCACACAATATACGCTCCCTTCATTCGAAATTCACTCTACTCTCTTTGAACTTTGAACCGTCCTGATAATTCTCGCCTTAATTAATACACCTCCACTCTCTATTAGCATCAGTGGTAACTGTAAACGCCCACATCATTAATGTATTTATTGTTTTAGGTATAAATAAATCGTCCTCAGTGAATTGTGATGATATCGTGTTCAACTCTGCAAAGTCATATTCAGTTTATCTTCTGTGCTCAGGGGCAATGTTTTGGTCGAATCCCGACAGGCACAATGTTAGTGTGAAAAAAACTTGTACTCCAGCCATCTTCATCCCAAACACATGACCTCGCCGCAGGAGCTAGCTAGTGGACGCTATCGTCGAAAAAGTCGGGGATGATCGACCATTGGGCATGATCATCCCTCGGGCCCCCTTCAAGTTGCCGAACGCATCAATGTAGAGCTCACTGAACTATCCCGTTTTAGGGAGAACATACGTGAATCCAGAAGTGTACCAAAGTATACCGTAGATTTGGTAGACTTTGGTATACTTGGGCATATTCTGTATAATCAGAGAAAAAACCGTAGCCTTCATATATTTTGTAGACTTTGGTAAACAATGTATACTCCGTAGACCTGACTTGAAATTTTCATCGAGCCTTTTGATCCGCATTAGCGGCAACCCAACGGCAATGAATTCGGCAGTGCGCAGAGAGGACTGAACCACGCGTCCAAGGGCGGAATGGGCCGTACAAAAACTGAGGGATAGTCATTGAAATAGATTTTTGGGACCACGCTCATTTCCTCCTTGGTGTTCGCGCACGTTATCGTCTTTCCAGCCCTCTTGACTCGGAATCACTGAATCAACATAATAGCCTGAAAAGCTCTACCTCCTAGATGATTCAGGTATATAGAAACGCGAAGGTGATCATCTCCGAGGTGCTCTACGGCGACGGTAAGCTTTAAACTGACTGTTCGTGTGCGGTGCGAGATGCCGTCTTGATCCCGGATCAAACAATATGGTTGCGGCAATTTACTGGGCTTTTCATGCGAAGCGCACTAGTATACCTCACCGTAAAATTGCATATCAGGTAAGCAAGACCAAGGTATACTCATGGTATCCCGGGAGTACCCGAAAGTATACAAAGTATATGGAATGTCTGAAATTTATGTAGATTTGGTATACTTCCGGGCTCACGTTCTTTCTGGTTTTAGCTGAAAGTTCATTCCGTGGTCAGAATCCGATATGGTAAGCCAAACCACATTATACTTGAAGCTGCTGCAAAATGGTTTAATGCTCTCTCTTGACAAAGTTTTGGCCTCTCCGACCGTCGTCTGACTTCTCTGTACTCTTGGTGGACTTTCAAATTAACGAACACAATTAATATTTGTGGTGCTCCCAAAACGGTCGCATAAAGTAAAACTGAAACGTTCTGCGGAATGCCGCCAATCTAATTTCTCTCGAGTCAGGCTCTTTGAATTCGAAGTTATTCGGGGACAAGGAATGTTCAATTTTAATACGAGGCCCGGGATTCGGTCGGTCGAAATGTATGGGGCATGGGATATCCGAGACGATTAAGCTCGAGTTCAGGTTCAATTTGGGATGGAGCCTAATTTAAGGCTCGATTGGCAGGAAGGCACGAAGTTCGGAACTACCCGGAAGTGTCGACGGGGAATTTACAGGGTTGATACTAGTTCCCGTCTAGGGTTGGAAAACAAACGACACGACATTGGAAGCTTTGAACCTACTTGAAATCTATCATTTCTGCGACGTTCAGAAATTTGCCACTGGTTGACTTTGCAAAGTTGGGCCTTGAGCCGCTGCTCTTTACGCAGCACCGAGATATGTACTCTATTTTTTCTGATGAATTCCAATGCCTGGTGGTGGTACATCAACTTCATCAGCGGCTTTGCTGCTGCATGAAGGCTGACGTATCGGAGCAACGAGTTGCTATCCAACCACCAACTGAGTATGCTGGCACGGGTGTCTTTTCAAGTCAAGGACGGCATGGGGGGAAGAGAAAAAGGTCGAGCTGTCGAGCCTTGTGGACTCCAGCCATTTTGCGTGCTGTGCGAATGCGATTCACGATCGGTATGAAGCGTTAATTTGAACTGGTACCAGTGTCGGGATGCGGGCCGATCTGATTATTTTCAAAGGTGGAAACTCGGATTTCGAATGTGCCGGGATTAAGGATTATACATAATTTTGCGCCGATGATTTTCGTGGAGAGAGATTGATATCATGCAGCCGGGATGACTTATTGACTGTCGCAGAGATGAGACAACGAGAGCTTCATTATGTCGGAAGTATCCGAGACTGTTTCAAGTGGGAACAACTGAGACGTTCCAGAGTGAACCAGAATTGGAATATGAAACTGGCAAGCTGAAAATTCGAGTTGAGTTGAGTACGAGCGAGTTGAGGACGTCGACCGCAGACGTGAAAGACTGAAAGTGACAGTGAGTGTCAATTTTCTTTGGTGACATGTGGGGTTCCCGGTTGGCCGGTATTGTTGTAGATTGTTTGTCGCGGTTGTCCTCCCGCTTCTTGCCTTAGGCCCCGCCAGCCGCCCGGCCCCGAGCGCCACGCCGCCTACGAAGACATCTTCGGCCGCCGCCCACCGGCCCGTCCCCGCCACCGCCCAAAGGCCCGTACGCCGCCTACCCAAATCCACACCCGAATCAATACCAGCGCGCGCCCGCCCGCGCTGGCGTACCACCCACCCCCACCCGCATGCATACCAGCCGCAGCAGTATGTGCCCCAATACAGTGGCTACCCAGGTGGACCGGCGGCGCAGAGCAAACGGACCCAAAGCCTCCGCCCGCCGTACCACCCGGCGTCCTTCGCTTCGCTGGTGGGAGCAGAAGCGAGGTTGGCTAGGCCACTTGCACCGCGAGCGATGAGCTCGAGGGTGGTGGGTGCTGCGAAGCTCGAGGGCAACGGGAGCTTCGACGGTGGAGGCGAGACGAGGCAAGGCGCTGTTATCGCGTTGACCGTGGCTCTTTTGGCCCCTTCTCTTGCGTCTCTCGCTCATCGTGTGGATTTTGTACTGATTTGGTTGCTTTGACTTGCAGAACCACGACAATGTGCGTTTGCGTTTTGATTCCTTTCTCATTGTTCTTTCTTTCTTTTTTCTTTCCTTTTCTCACTTCTTGCTTTCTTTCTCTTCCGTGTCGCGGTCTTCTGGTCTCCCGACGTGTTTTGCTCTGCAGACGGGCGTTCGGGTCGCAGAGCAGCGTCTAGGAGCTGCTGTCTTCTCCAGAGGGTGGCTGCGCGCGTTGGGAAGCCAAGGCCCGTTCGAAGGTGCTCGTGGTCGTGGTGTATCCACTGCACCGTTCTGCTCAGCGCATGCTCGGCGTGTCGTGTGAGGCCCCCGTATATATCCGTCGTGGAATCCGAGCCTCCTGCGACGCATCGTATCGCATTGTGCCTTCTTCCTTTTCCCCTCCTTTTCCTGCTGCTTCTTTTCTGTAGTGGTGGTTATTTGGTTCCTTGGTCCTTGGTGAGGTGTTTTTGCCCACCCTTTCTTTGGCACGCACGCGGTTCTTTGCCTTCTTTCTTTTTCGGTTTTTTTCCTCGTCTTGTTCTCCGTGAACGAATGGACGGTTGGGCCCGTGGAAACGCGGGATTTACGCGCCTGCGGGAGGGTGTGCTGCTACGGTCAGTTATGATGACGAGGATGCGGTACGGTGTGCTGGCGTGTATTGCCGGGCATCGGTGCTGATACCGATGGGCTCGCGGCCATCAGTGCGAGGACTGAATAGACTAGTGGTGGCGTGCAAACGTCTACTGCTGCTTAACTCACCTCTCTTAGTACTCTCCACTGACTTTATTCTGTATTCTGCTTTCCCGGTACATATATATATATATATATGTTTTTGGGTTCATTGAAGGGGATTTGGTTTGGTTCTGGTGCTTAAGAGACTGACGGCCTGTGCATGCCAGGCAGGCTCGAGATAATCCATTCAAGTCCCAGATCTCATGTTCAAGGAATAGTTGAATTCAGTTGATAATATAACAATATTGTAGGACTGGCAATCATCCGAACCTATGCTCCTGGGACGACGTTTGAACTTTGAGATGCCCGAAACTCCCGAGGTAAGTTAGGAATTTTATTGTCGGTGTCGGTGATACCCCTGTAGTACGGGAGATCTTGAAAGATGAGGAAAGTCAACGGGTATACTGTAATTTCAGATGGTGCGGGGCCGCCTTAATATGTTACATAGCATCAGCTTGAAAGCGTAGCCCAATGCCAAGAAGGGGAAAGAGGTTTTGAAAAGGCAAGCAATAATTGGGTGCCGCCCTCATACTACTTGAAGCTGCCTTGTTGACGAATGTCGGTATCTCCGCCAAAGATAATTTATGCTACGATGTTGATTGGAAGTCGCTTGTTATACTCAGGGCCAAACATGGACTTCCGTTGCACTGCATCTTTTTCAGAGAGTTTGACCCAGGGTGAGGCCGCCGAACTTGAACTTTCTACAGGTCCAAGTACGGATTTTGGCCCGTTCGTCACGTAAAAAAAGCCCGCATTCTTGAAAACTACGAAAACGGTGACAAACTCTATTTCGCTGTACACTGTGCTACCCTGATTTGATTTTTTTCTTTCTTTTTTGTTAGGTAGGAAGACTTGTGGTGCCCAGAAAAGCTTTTCGCATTTCACCAGCTCTTCACTGTTGTCCAGCCATTCTTTTCACCGTCTGCACACCTGGGCGTCTCTGCTAGGATATTTGTGGAGCGTGCACAGAGCCTGGAGAGTGCGAGCCACCAACTTGATGCAGTGCGTTTATAATTTCTCCCTATTATTATTAACCAAGCAATGCTGTAAACCCGTCAAACTTCAAGTTTGCTTGGTTCAGTCGCCTGAGCTCTCCGAAAATATCTGGCCCGATGTGATGTTTCCTATCCTATGCGGTCTACTCCTTCACAGAGGACGACTTCTTCATGGGCTTTCTCCGCGGCATCTCTATTTCTGCTGGATCCCACCTCTCGGTTTGACAGATAGGAACGGCTCGCTGGATATCTCAACTGTTTGCACGATTCACGAGCCGGGGCCGTGGAGCAATAACTGACTTTGCGGTCTGGATAACATTTGAATGCCGATGAGTCTATCTCGGATTCTCATACTAGGGCCTCTGCCTTGCCTTTTCTGCCCGCTGAATGGGAACTGTGTCTCGGTCCAGACCCGCTAGCGCCGCACTTCCCTCCAGCGCTCTTAAATTCAAATTCAGATCGGCGCTTGGATGGGTTGCGCGCGGGGTTACTCATCCGGGTCACTGCGCGACTACACAGATGCAGTGTAAATACTTACTGGCGTCGCTTCAACGTCTAATTAGCGCTGGATAGCGTATATCTCAATATCTGCACGGAACGAAGATTCGAACTCCTGCCGACTGAATGGCGGATGACTGGCATGCACATCGGTAAAGACTTACGTTCAATAGATTCTATTTACTCGATTTACCGGGGTAGATTCGGCGATATCCAACAACTACCAGCACCAAGGCCAGCAACCCGCCCCGCCCAAGAGACGGTCGGAATGACGAGAAGATTGTCCGTTTCGACCACAGATATTGGCGCCTGCGTACTGATGAAGTCCACTGCTTTTTATTGCCAGGCCGGCTTGAGGCCGTCCAATATCCGCCCCGTGGCTAAAAATGATGAAATTAGCTCACTCTTTGTCGAACCAGAAAATCATCCATGTTCTCAGGTTCCTCGTCCCGCAAGTACGTCCGTGCACAGCAATAATCTACATTTACTTCCCAAGCAATGGTTCTTGACGGCAACATGATTCGGAGATCATCATTATGATTCATCGTCATCGTGGCGGATGAGATGTTCCAAAGGATCTTCACTGATTTCAGCGTCTCGCTCACGGGTCACTTGTCGTGCTTGGTGTGTTCGTCATTAATTGGTTCTGAGGAGCGCTGACCACGGAGCCCAGAACTCTTCACTGGCATGATGATGCCAAGCCGCCGTCGAGAATCTTGAAACGTTTCTACTGTCTACATGCCGTTGATGTAGGAGAGGCTGAAGCTGAGCACTCTCAGTGGACATTTATTTGCTCGCCGGCTCCATGATTCGGCGTTCTCAGAGGGCCGTCATGGCCGACTTTTGAGCGTTGATCAAGCCTTGATTGATCGGGAGTTGCTGGCAGATGTTGATCAGCGCGTTCATCAGGTCGCATAAAACTCCGACCCACACGGAGCGCTACAAACTTTTCACGATGTCCCATATCCCACCCCAACTTGATGTTGGGAAATTGTGAGTGTGAAGTTCATTCTTGTTCCTTCGCTCAAACATCATCCAGAACTATTCCATTAGTCTGTCAAGTCAATTTGGCGCTGAATCTTCAGGCTGATTCTGTCTCTAGTTTATCGGTACAGTACTTAACTGGGGACTACTTGGGGCCCTCGCCGTTCAAGTTTGTATGTCGCACAGCAAGCATATGTTTCTCGAGTGACATTCAATTCTTCAGATCTTTACGCCTTGGCTTTTCGGAAGGACCGACCAATTAACAAACTCGTCGTCACTTTCATATTCATTGCCGAGATTTTGCAAACATTCGGGGATACCAGGAATACAATCGAAACTTTTGGAGCCGGGTGGGGAGACCTGGATTCTCTCGACCTAGTGCGCTGGGCGTGGTTCAGTGTTCCTATTTTAGGGTCCACAAGTGAGCAATTTTATTATCCTCATCCTCGGAGACTCATCTGCAATAAGTTGCATGGTGGGCCAAATATTTTTCGCCTGGCGGATTTCCATTATCGGTAATACTTGGTACATTCCTGCTTTAATCGCCGCCGTCCGTCCTCTCGTTCGTCCATGATTCGGTGTGCTGAAAGTGATCTTCAGATCACTGCCGTACAGTGGGGTGGAGGCATATGGACGGGGTGGACATAATTCGTGCAGGAAGTTTTCACGGTTACAATCTGATCATTTTGGCCTCCCATCGTTCGTCGAAATATTTGAGCCGATTCCCCCCTCGTACTCATGCGTGTTACCCAGGCATGGCTTGCAGCAACAGCCCTTTCAGACTTGATTATTGTGGCGGCAACCCTGTACTATATAATAAAGGCGAGGGATCCCGAGTTCAAACTCTACACAACGAATATCGCCCTCTCTCGAATAATCAAAGTGAGTGCCGCGATATATATATGCCATGTTGCCGCCACGGATTAATCAATGGCGGGCAGGTCAGCGTTGAAACTGGTGTACTATGTGCCGTGTTCGCCATCGTAGACTTAACCTTGTTTTGAAATTCGGCGGCAACGTGCATTTAGCTGTCTGCATTTGGTTATCTAAAGTATACTCCAATAGCATCATGGTGGTCGGTGAATGAATCTTCCCAGCGAACACAGTGGCTCACAGATTTTATGGTCAGATTCTGAATTCCCGAGCGTATATCGGGCACGTAGTTCCTCCAGACGCCACCCGACCTCACATGACGGACATGGCTTTTCCGAGTTGGGGCCCGGCATCTGCTGTGCATGTGTCCATGGCTATGGGCAACACCAGCACAGACTCGACACATATCGATTTGGACTCGGACCATACTCATCAAGATCAAGTCGCCATCGCCGACAAACGTCGTGGGGAAATCCCTGTTTAAAATATGATCTCATAGAGTCAGGCCGGATTAAGGACGGTTAAGTAACATGTGCACTGTAATTTTACCAGCGCGGGGCGTTTTAATACATATAGATATCAGACCACCGCCGTGCTTGGTTAAATTGGCTGCCGCAGTTAGCCGGATAGCCAGTGCTCAACTCAGCGAGGTCTCAGTGCTCCGGCCGCAAGAGTCCAGGCTGTTTACGCTTGGCGGAACATCATCGAAGGTTCAAGGATCATTTCGTATGAACAGTACCAAGTTCAAATTCAAAATACCAAGAGGGCTGCCAAGATGATCCTTTCAATTACTGAAGCATTTCTGACATAACCAGGTTATCTAAAAACGTCCACCAAGGCTGCAACCACAACATTGGCAGGGAGTCTAGCGTCCAACGACCTAGTGCATAACTATGGTTTCTCGTGGTCCCATCCCCTCAGCGATAGCATTCTCGGGATACCGTTCCTCCGCAATCGCCGGTGTTACTGGATCTACAACATTCCTTGACCGTTCCTTCACAACACTGCACACGATTTGGACGGAGCTGCAAAGTTACTTTGGTATGTGCCGTAACGAGAACCCGCGTGGCGCAAAAAACAAAGGTGCATGCGCCACGTTCGAGATTTGATGTATGTGATATTATGACATCTGCGCCCGTCAAATTAATGTTCCCTCAGGCCCAGGATATTTCAGCATTCAGCAATCCGGTCTCGTCATTTCAAGAGAATTCGTACATTGGGCTGGGATCTCCGGTGTTGTCGCTTCTTGCAACATTCTCGCAACTCCCGATCTGTCAACAGTTTTGTTTCAACCATGTAGTGCCTCTGCATCGTCAATGTTACTGCGCTTCCGATATTCCTCGACCGTTCCTTCACAACACTTCAACTGAGATGACATTCGACTTGTGGAAATTGCTTCCCAGATTTCTTTCCCTGTGTGCCGAGTACTTGCTAAGGACAAAAGATCCCTACTAGAAGATGTAAGACATTGACTCCAAGACGCCGAGCCAAAGACCAGAATATATAGTCCTCTCCAAGCAAACAAGTCTCCAAGACAAATGTATAGTTTTACTGATGATGTGAATATGGCGGAGGTTGTGCGGAAAATCTCTTTAGATGTTCTATTCTGAGAGCCTACCGAGACTCAAAATGGCAAAATTTCCCCATCCTCAAGTCCTACACATTTAAAGTTTAAATCGCAGATACCTCTCTATCAGTTGTCATTGCAGAAGGCATGCGCAACGCATTGTAACCCTCTGAACTGAACTGAACTGAACTAAGGTTCTATTGAATGCCGTACGTGGCCATGTGCCTACAAGCCATTCAGGTTGTATCTATCAGCCTCCAAGGGGAACGGAAGCTGATCTGGAATGGCCAATTGGAAGCTGCGTTGATAGATGTGGAGTTGTTTTTAGCATATTGCCGTATAAAAGCCTGCCTGGCCACGACGAAGCCGGGATCCTTCGACCATGTCAGGCTTTGAGATCGGAAAACTGTGAGTGCGCCCTTCAGTAGGCTCAACTGGACTGAAAGGCTCTCAGGACCATTCCAATTGTTAGTCGATTTTCAATGCACCCTGGGCGGCAGGCTGGCTAACTGATATTAGTTCATTGGCACGCTTCTCAACTGGGCGTTCCTTGGCACGCTCTTTGTCCAAGTGTGTACGTCCCGCATCGAATCAATATCTGGTTTCATAAACTGACATTCGCCGCAGACCTGTACTTTATAGCTTTCCCCCAGGACCGACGGCTCAATAAAGTCATCGTCGCGTTCGTATTCATTGCCGAGATCGTGCAGACATTTTCGGATTGCAAGAATACTATTAATGCTTTTGGAGCCGGGTGGGGGAACCGGGAAAGTCTTGACCACGTCGGTTGGGCGTGGTTCAGTGTTCCTGTCCTTGGTTCTACAAGTGAGGGTTTAATTTCTACTCCTTATAGATATTGATACGGACTACACAAGTTGCGTCCGTGGGGCAAGTATTCTTTGCCTGGCGCATCTCCATCATCGGCCACACCTTGTTCATCCCTGCCCTGATCGTGGCTGTAGTGTCTTCCCTTATCCGGGGGCTACTATGCATACTCACATATAGTCAGATTGCGATGATCCAATTCGGGGCCGGAATATGGACGGGCGTGGAAATTGTACGCGCCGGCAAGTTCTCGCTATTAGATTTCAATCGCCTAAAGCCCCCTGTGGTTTGTCGATCTGTGTAATTCAGTCATCTGCTAAGTGCGTATTTTCTACAGGCTTGGCTTGCATCAACCGCTGCATGCGATCTCATCATAGTGGCTGCTACCGTGTTCTTTATCATGAAGGCACGGCAGACGGAATTCAAATTCTCAAACGCAACCAATATTGCAATCTCGCGGATCATCAAAGTGAGTCCTGCAGTATAGATATGTGCTTCAATTATCTCAGGCTCTGCGGTCAGGTCAGCGTTGAAACCGGCCTGCTATGTGCCGTGTTTGCAGTGGTGGATTTGTACCTCTATGTCGCCTACGACGGCAACAATTATCATTTGGCCACATGTATTTGGCTGTCTAAAGTCTATTCAAACTCCATTATGGTGGTCAGTACATTATGTTCTCCCCCTCCCGAAAATTACACACCCACCACATTCTCAGATATTGAATTCGCGCGCGTACATTGGGCACGCAGCTCCGCAAGATGCGACCCGGGCCCAGATAACGGATATGGTCTTTCAAAGTCATATGAGCCCCCCCACCGCTGTGCACGTCTCCGTTGACAGGGAGAGCACCGCCAACTCCAGCCATGCTCAAGTGGACAGCGGTAAAATTTACGCCAGAATTGCAGTGTAATCAAAGTGTAACTAGTATATTTCGATTGATCTTCCGCTCACTGTAAAACCTGACATGCGCGGAGCGCAACGTAGTATCATTTTATTTTGTATCGATTCACGCCTGTAGCGTGGCCGGGACCCGCCAGCTTCAATTTTCGATGGCATCAAGGCGCAATCAGTGGTTCCCTGGTGATGCCATCAATACATGCCGGCCCATTGTCCTTCAACTATCTCCACCTCATCCTGCACACCAGATAATAGCCCAAATATAGGGCCTCCCAGGGCTCTCAGAAGGCCAAGGTCAAAGGTCCTTCCTCATCTCTAACTGTCAGATGCCGCCACCAATGTCACAGTGGTCACCCTTGTGACTGCGTGGTCAAATTTGTGCTCAGCTCGTCCTTGACACGGTTATAACGTGTTTTATGGCCCACAACACATTCTAAGCCATATTTATTTGATCTGGGATTCTTCAGGAATTTTTCTGGCCCTTTGCTGCACTTTGTTAAGACTTGCCTTTTATTTTGAACCATGTTCAATTTGATGACTCTCAGGGCCACAATATCAACTCAAATTATTTTGCTTGATGCCTCAGAGGCCTTTCCGTGAGTTTCTATCATATTTTACCACGAAAAATACGAGCAACGCGTGAAGAGACGTGCGAGACACGAAAGATCACAAATGTGACAATGTGACATTTTGGTGGCAAAGCCCGAAAAAAACATTGAAATTAGATTGAGTTACCCCGGAATTATGGGAATACTATAGTATACTGCACCTGTTCCCCCAAAAGAGAGGAATGTGTTGGGAATGCGAGAGGTTTCTGAGAACAATGGGCCGGCGGCCAGCCGGCTTCTTGATGAACTGATGGCCAGCTCGCTTAGCCTAGCTAAACGAAGCTGGCGGGTAACGGCCACCGTACGCCTGTAATCCTTCATAAACGTGCGGGAAATGTATAGTGCAGAAATTTGAAAACCGTGCGGCGCGCGAGAATTGCACCTATCCTGTACATTTTTCCACTACACACGCGAATCGTAAAACCCTCTCTCCAGCGATATGTAGAACGAGTCCCGGATTTGTTGAATCACGAGTGGAGACAGTTTTCATGTAACACTGTGTCACCGAAGATAGTTTGTACAATTTCCCAGCGAGGAAACGATTCCTTTCTACTGCCTAGACACTGGAGATAGGGATCGGGGAGGTCCCGAAAACCAGAGACGAAAGAATTAAAATGAGATTCAGACGCCATTCCCAGAAGTGCATCACAGTTTATTGAAGTACATCTGAAGCAAAGCACCTCCGGAGGCGCTTCAGCGATTTGAAGGTGGTTCAGGACTCGAGTGATTCTCCTACGGGGAGGTCGGCGGTCGCGTTTTGAAAAAGCCAAGAAAAATATCAAAAAAAACCTAATGGATTTTTTGACGGACTTGTACGAGGTTTGAGATGCAGGACCGCCGTGCATGGTTAAATTGGCTGCCACAGTTGCCGGATAGCCAGTGCACAACTCTCAGCGAGGTCTCGGTGCTCCCGGCCGCAAGAGTCCTGTCTGTTTACGCTTGCCGGAGCATCATCGAATGTTCAAGGATCATTTCGTGTTTCGTATAAACAGTATTCAAGTTCAAATTCAAATATCAAGATGGCTGCCAAGATGATCCTTTCAATTACTGAAGAATATATAACCTGGGGCTTCGCCATATACCTGGAAACTGGCGCTTAGCTCGCTCCATTTCTGAGATAACCAGGCCACCTGAAAACGTCCACCAAGGCTGCAACTCAAATTGGCAGGGAGTCCAGCGTCCAACGACTCAGTGCATAACTATAGTTTCTCGTGGTCCCATCCCCTCAACGACAGCACACTCGGGATACTGTTCCTCCGCAATCGCCGGTGTTACTGGGTTTACGACATTCCTTGACCGTATCACGTTCCGGATGTTGCAAAAATAGAAAGAGGAAAAAAACTGGGGAGGGAGAAGAAACAAATTGGATGAAATTTCAGAATACCCCTATACTGGGTCCCCAGGTAGTATATGGGTCAATCCTCGAAGGATTATGGCCAGGGTTGAGCTGAGCGTCGCTATTGCGTGGGTAGAACAATGGCGGATCATCGGGCCGTCGTACACCGCCACCACTTTATTTATTCACCCCAAAAAAACCGACTTAATAGAAAGAGAGAAAAAACTGAACCTCCATCGGCCCTAACAAACCTAATGTCCCAGATATTTTTTGTGCAAGTTTTTCCCGTTCTCTTTCCCGCAGCCATGAAATTTGTGTCAAAATCGGGAGTTATTTGTCGTAGCAGGTCGGCCCGACCCAATTTGTCGAACGTTCCCACACTCAGGGATTGTCCGGACTTTGGCGGGAGAGTAGGCAGCAAACCCGATGTGAACTCGACCTCGATCGAGTCTAAACCACGACTCATCTGACAGTCGAGGCGGACTCAGCTCGACGGCAAACCAGCTGTTAGCTGGTCGAATAATAAAGTGGTGGCGGTGTACGACGGCCCGATGATCCGCCATTGTTCTACCCACGCAATAGCGACGCTCAGCTCAACCCTGGCCATAATCCTTCGAGGATTGACCCATATACTACCTGGGGACCCAGTATAGGGGTATTCTGAAATTTCATCCAATTTGTTTCTTCTCCCTCCCCAGTTTTTTTCCTCTTTCTATTTTGCAACATCGGGAACGTGATATGACCGATCCTTCACAACACTTCACACGATTTGGACGGTGCTGAAAGTAATTTTGATATGTGCCATAATGAGAATCCGCGTGGCGTAGAAGCAAACAAAGGTGCATGCGCCACATTCGAGTTTTGATGTATATATTATGACACCCGCGCACGTCAAATTGCAGTGTACATGTTAACGTTCCCTAATCTGGAGTCTGTAGTGGATTGGTAGAACTCCGTAGATCTCGGAATGACCAAATCAGTGCTATAGGACAGGTGGGCGTCTACTGAGAGCCGAATGGCTTGCAGGACCTCGAGCACCGCTCGCCGCGTTGTTTGGCTGCACCGTGTGCGACAACATCCGTCACGCCATCACCTCACGCTTACCTAGTCACATCGCGTTCCCCTCTGGGGGGACTCTACTCTAACACCGATTGAATCACAGCCGGCAAAGGAGCCCTCGGCACTGACGATGGCAACTCTACTCGACATACACCCCGCGATCTACATGGCCGGAGGCAAGTCCAAGACTCCAAGTAGCTCGGCTGCAGCGTCGGCCTGCAGGTACTAGCAGCGGCAAGAGTAGCGGCGATGCACTGGCAATCGAGGTAGTCGAGCTGGTGCGTATCCACCGTCTGCTGAAGAAGAGCAACAGTACAACTACACCCAGTATGGCAGACATCGATCAACTTTCTCAAATACCTCACCGCCGTCTTGAATACCTCGCCACCGTCTTCATGAATACCTCGCCGTCGTCTTCGAATACCTCGCCGTCGTCTTCGAATACCTCACCGCCGTTCTCGAATACCTCGCCACCATCCTCGAATACGGCTCGATACCTCACCGCTATCCTCGAATATCCCGGCGCCGTCTTCGAATACCTTGCCGTCGTCCTCGAATACCTATCTACCGGACTCAGCGAGCTCCCTGGAAACGCTCCTCGCAATATTAAGAAGCATCCTGTTGTGCCACGTCCCTTCCAGCTTGCCATCCGCAACGACGATGAAGTTGGCAATGTGCGTTACCTATTCTCATACCACTGCCCTCTGTCCTCATCTCCCAGGGACTAGGGTGGTCTCTTTATTGGTTAGTCTTTCTTTTATTTTCTTCTTACACCGAGACTGACCCTTTTGCAGCCAGTGATTTCTTGGTGATGGATGTATCATTATTGTACGACAGTTACTCTTCGCTCTTCTCGCATTTGTACCCTTTATGTACCTTCATATTGATATTAATGTCAGCCAAGTACTTTGTAGCGGTACTCGAGCTGTTGACGACTACAAAATTATTAAGTTCACTGTATGTATGTACTAGAAATTGAAGTGCGCAAATGGTTGGTGTGGATACTCGGGAGCCTGGGGGAGATTGTAGGGTTGTGGAAGATGTAAGTAAGAGGTATCATCGTGCGGGATTTGTGTATCAAATGCCGTGGGGTCCAACGGATATGCGGGGACACCGTAGGTAGCTAGGTACTGATCCAAACTGTCTCGCGAGAAATCGTCGTTGTTATAAGGGTTGTAACAGTCTGAGGAAGAAGAGGCAAAATTGATTTGCGGAGGGATACTGATGTCGGACTCGAATGGAGGTCGCGCGTCACAATGGTTAGAGGGCTGAGACCAAGTGGAAGGTACGTCCATGGGCATATGGACCCCAGGAATATCGATGCACATCTGCTGGTCCAACCAAGAAGGCGGAGGAAGTGAGCCGGGTTGAAGAGGATTTTCCACGGGTGCCAGCGGCGTTGTTGTGAATAAAGGTATTGCATTCCCCAAGCGGGCATGATTTGTGCGTTGGGCATCGGCAGCATTACCTGCAAAATTACAATCAGGTATTGGAATAACGAAACTGCGACCGGGTCACTTACGGCCAACTGCAGACTCAAATTGCGAGGGAGCAAGGCCATTTTCTTCATTCTCGAGTGTATTACGGGCCGCCACACGCGTCTGTACGAGGACTGAATGATGTCAGTACATTGCAATTACCGGAACTGTATGCATTACCGTGTCGGTTGAGGGAGCGTTGCAGCCTCCTGAAGTGTGTAGCAGTCTGGTCTCGTGAATAGATCCCTTGGGAGGAATGTAACTCAAGGGCCTCCATCGCCCGTGCATCGTACTGCATTCCCCGCATGATTCCTCCGAGCATCGTCAGATTGACTCCATCCCGATTAATGTTACGGTGTGCTTGTTCATTCCCATTGGTTGTAGAAGGAGCTGACTTCCAGATTTCCAAAGGAATGAGACTTGCAGGCTGATAGAGAGCAGGGATTGCAAATTTGCTTCCGATTCGTTTGTCTTTCAACCACGCTAATGGATACAATGCATAAGAATCAATAAAATAACCGAAAAAAAAGGACAGACCCTTTGCTTTACGCCCACCGTTCTCGATGATCTGAAACGCTCCATCCAAGTCGGGATGTGTTTGCGACGAGGAGAGACTTAACATCGCCCGGCGGACCTTCCAGGTTATGCAGGGTTTCAGCTTGTCGACGTTGCGGATATAATGAGTGGTACAAAAGCGAAGAAAGCGTCGAAGGTGGTCGTAAGGATCGAGGGTTCGCAGAAGCCGGGTCGGCTCAATTGGGCAGTAAACATCGCCAAGCTGTGCGCATAGGTTCTGGCAAAACTTTCCTGCCCCTAAATGGAGCTGTTAGCTGTTGTAAGGGCAAGGCCAGGAGGAACCCACCCAGTGCTTGGCCTTTATGTGAATCAGTAATCCAGAGCTCAAATCCTTCACCGTGAATATGCCGGAAGCGGCATGGAATACCTGTATCCTCGAACGCGATCTCGAAAATTCGGGTGAACAGGATAACATGGGCTTCAGTGGATTGGGATGTCGTGAAGGCTCGCGTCCCGATTACCGCTACGATGTATTAAATAAATAGCAATCTATAATGGCGGCGACTTACATTTCATACCGTTGAGCTCCCATGTCTCCATTTCGAATTCCTGCCACTTTCCATTCAAGCGCTTGAAGGCGTATCCAAGGAGAGTTTTCTCGAGCGCATGAGCAATTTGGACATGGACCGCAACATACAGATAACCAAATGAAAAGTTTTGCCGTCTTCGATGGTATGTGTTTCAGCGCACCGCACGTACTGTTCGTCTGGGGGGAGTTTGCGGTGTTCGGTCGCCAGTAGCTGGGCACCTGTAAAGATTGAGATGAGAATTATAAAAGACAATATTACCGACCTTCGAAGCCTGTACCCTCAGGAAATAGAACATGTCGGAGCTCATCAATATACGCCGGACGTGATCCAGATTTCCGAGTGATGGGTGAAGCGCCGCTAGCGGAGGATCAAATGGTTTGTTCCAGCCCAAAGCACGACGTAAGCTGCCCATGAACCCCGAATCAATCATGAGTTTTCGAGGGGTAGCGTCAGCCAGCTTCCAATCCAAATCAAGCAGTAATGACTTGAAGGTTTCAAGCAAGGCCGGCGGAGTTTTGGCTGGGTAGGATTCGGGTGGGAGTGAGGGTTTCGGCAGATTATCGCAACACGAGGACAATCAACAAATCGTAAGGAGTGTAGGTGTCGAATGTCGCGGGGCAGTTTCCTTTTTCTCGTTGAAGTACGCCACGGGCTAGTTTCCCTGATTGGCGATGCCAATATGCTGACGGCGCGTAAGCCATAAAGTATGGAGAAGGATTTTCGCACTCACGACATAACTCTTTCTGCGCTGAAGGAGATGCACTGAAGGCGCAAGGGACCCGAGGGCCGTATCCAAACTGTCGCGCCAATTCTTCGTGTTCATCAATTGCCCGGGAGTCATTTTCAAGCAAAGCACGGAGGTAGGGGATGTCGAATTCATCGAGGGTACGCAAGATCAAGTGGGCCTTGTTGGTCTTGTTGCGACGCTCACATCTTGCCAAAGTTTCAGAAAAAGGGGGAAGTCAAAAATGAAGACTCACTGTACAAATGACCGACCATATTCATCAAGCCGCAATTCAAGTCTGCCTTTACAAAGGGAACGTGACGATTTTTTGCGGCGACAATCGTTGATAATTTTGGTACGAGTTTTGGAGTCAGGTTCTCCGTCAAGCTCGGAGTCCGAATCGGATGTGTCAGACTCCGACTCCGGATCCAGATCAGCATTGTCGGTGAGTCCTGTGGAACATATATCTTCTCCATCTGTCCCGAGATCGAATGCGCAGCCTTTCTCTGCAAGAGTACAATAAAAACCGAGAGTCTTGGCGAATATTTCCTTCTTGGCCTCCGCCAAGCTGTCCAATCTGAATGCCGGAAGCGGGGATGAAGGAAGAGAACGGGCTGAGCAATATTTCAGCCCTTTACCTAGGAGCACAAAGTCAATTCGTCGCAATTGCCCGAGAAGGATGAAACTTACAAGACCATTTCTTATGAAAACAGGACGCTGGCGTTCCGTCAAGTCCTAGAAGCAAAGTGCCGCAGTGGACATATGGCTCTCCGCCATGGGAATCCCCAAGGGAGTATTGGAAACTCTCCTTGGGGTGACAGAAATTCTCCGGATCGACAGAAAATTTGTGGGCAATCCCGACGCCTTTACTAGCTCCCGTCTCCGGATATTCAACAATGGAGCCAACGGGGTGGTCTACCAAGGCATGAACATAATTCTGTCGGTTTATGCAGTCGTAGGCCCGGCGAGCTCTTCAGCAGTAAAATTCCGAGCAGCAGGGGGTTGATACGAAGAACCCTGTACAGCAGCGCAGCAGAAGTTGTTGGAAGTGCGGACGCAATGATATTAGTAACTTCCTGGAGGTCACGGTCGTTGGTATCAAGATTTGTTGTCGTCAAGCCAACACTAGCAAGGAGTCTTTTGGCCTCCAACACGGCGGAGAGCTGCGCGTCCGACAGAGGCATCGGCCAGTCAATCCCTTCATCCCAACCCAACTCCGCATATTTATTCCAGGCATTATGACTGTCAGCCTCGCCGCCGATCTTCCTTTGAGATTTCTCTGCGCTGAAATCGCCAGTCCACCTCCACAAATTGGATCCGTCTGTGAACCTTGTGGTGGCCTTTCAAGATTCGACTCGGATACATTCGTGAACAAAGGAGTTCGGGTGCCATCTGTCAACCTGAAGTTAAAGAAACAGGGATTTGTTACACATCTCTGCCAAAAACAAAGACGATCCTGACCAGGGTATCGGATATCTGTCTAGGGTCTCCACAAGTGCGAAATTTTCGCGATGGGATGCACACGAGTGCAAATTACAGCGGTTCGTGCGGATAGCGTGATTCCGAAAAAAATACTCATTCCGGCAGAAAAATGCATATAAAACGGGCCGTCTCAGTCTCCAATGAACGTCTTAATTCCCTTCCATGGCCATCCACGAACGCGATGTTGTGGAGCTTCAAAAGAAGTCGACTGAGCTTGTTGTCTACTCTTGTCTGGCCGAAAGGCCTGTAACCGTGTCTTGGCAAGTTTTCTTTTTGTGTAACTGGTTCTTCTCACTTACCCTTCTCAAGGCCGACTCACAACGGCTACAAAATCGTGCCAACAGGTTCAAGGCATATCTTCGTACTCGCGGTCTTTTCATCGAGTGTTTTTGTGCTTTCACCTCGGATCGCGACCACCCAAAATCGTGTATCCTGGTTGAGTCTGAAGTCACCGGTGATGTCCTGGCTTTTTGCCACTACGAGATCGCCCGGTGTGGTTTCAAAAGTAAGTGTACTCTTACTATTGTTCGCCAACACTCACTGGTACTTTGTAGTAAATCTTACCGATGTTCACCGCAAATGTCTCTTGACGTCTCGCTATCGTGACCTTCCAACACTGGGTGTGTTCGTTACAAGTTAATCTGTTTCTGTGGTTAATATATGATTCAGCAAGTGGGCATGCCCCTGAAACCGACACACTCTTGGTGGCGTTCACCCTTCGACAATTCCCGGACAACGATCTCGTTCCGCATTTCGAAGGCTATCTGGGCGAGCACATCTCCTCCAACTACCCCGTGGGAACTCACCAATTGAGTGGCCCTCTCCTTGTTCGTCGTCGTTCAAATGCAGCCCGTAAGTACATTCACTTTTGCAGATTCCTGCTAATTCATTGCTCTCTCCTTTTAGCAGCTACGAATCGCCGGCGTCAAAGCTCGCCTTATATACGCTATCAGAAAAAAATCCCTGCATCGAACTCTCGGTATCAGGAGATCGACGATCTTCCTCGTCAAGTGCAAACGGCGCCGGCGCGCCTTCCTGCCCGGAATGCAGAGGCAGGTCCATCTCGCCTTCCGATGGAGTCTGCATCGCAGCGCGTGCCCGCCCCATTTCCTCTCCGGCTTGAGAGCCTTGAACCGGTGGGGAAGGACGTGAAGCAACTTCGTAAACTCATTGCAGGAGAGGGAATCTCTGAGGAGGCCTTGGACGGCCTGGTAGAGAAGTGCACTAAGTGCCGACGCTATTTCATGGCGTGCGCACTGAAGGCGCACGTCAAAATGTACCTCGGCGAGATTGTTCTGCTCTAAATAGAAGTTATCGTTAGATTTTCTTGAAAACATTGCACATACTTAGACAAATAGTGCCAATACAAATTGTTCTTCTCTTTGGCTGGATTCATTTGTTTGAGAAGTGGCCGGTGTTTGCGTTAGCAGCAGACATATTTTGGCTGATACACGGAAAGATTCAGACGTAGCAAATACAACATAGAGTTGCAGGAAATTATCTAGAACTTGAATGTTGCCTCCTAAACAGCTCACCTATGGTTGGCAAAAAACATTTGCACGCGTTTTATTGACGCGTCGCATTGCGATGTTGTGCATAATCCCCTGATTCAAACAGGTGCAAACAAAGGCGCCCACCCTTCAGTAACACACAATCGTAACCCAAGGCCCAAACGACTCACGTTGCAAGAAAAATCCAAGTCGTACAACGCGAAGTTCCAAAATTTCCTTTTTTGTAAAAAAAAAAAAACATTTGAGCGGCAGGAAAAGATAATGTGTTCAACGGAGCCAGTTCTTTAGCAGCAGCATTTTTCGATGGTTTATTTGCATTTCGTTCGGTACTTATTCTGGAACACATTGTAGCGGTCAGTTGTTTCGTTTTCTTCGTATGTTTTCTATGTTTTCTGACATTTCTGAGTGTGGTAATACATATGTTCCAAAGATAATGGCGCGCGTTATTAAAGCGCGTTCTTGAGCGGTCCCCTGGGTCCCTACACAGGCGGCGTACTTCAAAAGCGATGGGAGCGGAAATGGGCGGGGATAAGTCCGAACGGGGAAAGATTCTGATGGGAGATCTACCACTCCACTCAAGACTGCCTAATCTGCCCTAAGGCCTTGGATATTTCAGCGTCCAGCAATCTGGTCTCGTCATTTTCAAGAGAATTCGTACATTGGGCTAGGATCTCCGGTGTTATCGCATCATAATAGCTGTATAGGATTCTCGCAACTCCCGATCTGTCATCAACAGTTTTTGTTTCAGGTATGTTGTGCTTCTGCATATGCATCGTCAATGTTACAGGGCTTCCGACATTCTTCGACCGTTCCTTCACAACACTTCAATTGGACGACACTGGTTTGTGTCCCCGAGACATTCGACTTGTAGAAATCGCTTCCCAGATTTCTTTCCCTGTGTGCCGAGTGCTTGCTGAGGACAAAGATCACCACCAGAAGATATAAGACATTGACTCCAAGACCAAGAGGTCCCAAGACGCCGAGCCAAAGAGCAAAGTAGTCCTTTCCAAGACAAAGATGAGTCTTGAGACAAAAGACGTCAAAGACGAATATATAGTTTTACTGATGATGTGAATATGGCGGGGGTTGTGCGGAAGATCTCTTTAGACGATGCTCTATTCTGAGAGCCTACCGAGACTCAAAACGGCAAATTTTTTACCATCGTCCGGTCCTACACATTTAAAATTAAAAATAGCAGATATCTCCCTATAAATTGTCATTGCAGAAGGCATGATTATTGTAACCCTCGAAGCCATCCATGTGCATCCATCAGCCTCCAGGGGGAACAGAAGTCGATCTGGAATAGCCAATTGGGGGCGCCGTGTTGTTAGGCGTGGAGTTTTTTAAAACATATTGCAGTATAAAAGCCCCAGGTCTG
>JARJLF010002061.1:0-51775 GCA_029378395.1 Mycena leptocephala | reverse complement strand
GACCACCACCACCGCCACCTCCACCACCACCACCTCCACCCGGAGGGCCTTGGCCCGGTCCGGGAGGACCGGGAGGACCGGGCCCGGGAGGATCAGTTGGATGAGGATCATTGTCACCACCGTTATCATCGTCATCATCTCCTCCATCAGAAGGATCAGGAGGAGGAGGAGTACCGTGATGGGAAGGCGGAAGGATCGGAGAGCGTGGATGCTCATCCGCAGAATCTTCCGGAACTTCCTTGAACCGGGGCTCAAGAATTGGCCCAGTTTCCACAATAATAGGTCGAGTTCGAATCGGATGAGGAGAACGGGGATATACCGTTGGGTTATCGGGTGTCCGGGGCGTAGTAACAAGACCTGGAACAGTGACCGGAACAACAGTAGGACGATCAGGCATCGACCAGCGAATAGTAACGCCGGGAGCTATCAGACTAGAAATGGGACCAGCCAAGTACGTGGAAGCGGGCTGAGCCGCTCCAAGAGTCTGGGCCGGAGGGGAAAGAGGAACGATTTGGCCGAAGAGCTGAGAATTGCGTCGTGGATCACGCTGGCCACAAGCCGAAGAGGACGTGCCAGGAAGCGTGTGATCACTGTAATGTGACATGAATCAGCCGAGATAGGTGAGTTTGATAATACTGTTATATCCCAAGTCGAGGTCGGATGACCGGATGCCGGCCGGTCGTTTGGAAGCTGGTTACCGGAAGTAAGTACCGGACGATAAGATAATGACCGGTCGGCCTAGGATGGACGCAAGCACTACAAGAGTGTCGTATAGGGTGAGCATTACTATCTGGCCAATCGAGCGGAGAGGATGAGAGGTAGAAGTCCGGATGAAGTCCAGACGAGAGGACTCAAGGAGCCAAGCGAAGGATAGGAGGCTAAGCACGTTAATTATCAAACTGAAGAATACAGCATAGTACATAGGGCTTAAATACGTAGACATACGTGTCATTACTATAAGTAGTAATGTCAAAGCAAAGTCCAAATCAGGAGATAGAAGTTTGAGTCGGACAAAGCAACATCTAAAACTGGAAGTTGGAATTGTATGGACATACAGATAAACGGGAAACGCTCAGTAATCCTTCATTGCGTAAAAACCCGTTCCGAGCGGCAACCAGGTCAACCGGTTGCCGGAAGTCCGGAAGGACGGCCGGTCGAGTCCGGCCGAGAGCCGGTTGTGTGTGCACGGATATAACAGATCTTCAGAGCATGTGAAGGCTTCGTGGGACTCGTCAGTAATATTGTAAGTCAGATTCATGAGTATCTGAATCACAACTTAGCTCTGTATCTTCGTGAGCTGGAGTTCCAGGGGTAGTGGCGTGTTTAAAAATGGAACGCAACTCGTAAAAATTGTCAGCCATCTCGTTGGAACCACATAAATAAACAGGACCTTCCTTGCTCCGACGATCGACGATCTGGTGGCCTCCTCCAGTGCAAAGATCGACGCGGTACACAACGTTATCAGGCAACTCATTGCAGGGGGGTACTTTGGGATCTTTGTCCGCTGCCCCATTGTCGTGTAGATGCTCACCGTGGTCAGAATCTGGTTCGATTTCTTAGTCGCAAATAGCTTGAAGAGACTTGGGCTCATGTTGAGGTGGGCTCAGGGCAAAAAGAGAACTAGATGAAAACGTGGCAGGGGCAGGGAGAGTTGCAGGTTGAATTGCGCAGTGAGACAGTGTCAAATTTGTAGGCGCAGAACTCGGAGGCAGTGTGGGAAGCGAAGTTGGTGCTGGAATCGGGCTCGCAGGCTTAGTGACATGGTTGAAGTTGTTCCAGATGTCAGGGAACAGTGCATCGGGGTCAAAATAAGCGTAAAGAATACCTAGCGAGTCAGCGAGTGCAGGGGGATTGGAACGCACTTCCACACAGCGCAACTTGAATTAAAGTAAATCAAGAGTCAAGATGAACGATAGACTGAGACCACACATTACATTAACGGACATGGCTGCGAGAGTGCGAGTCAGGGTGAGTAGAGCGTGAAATGAAGTCAGAGTTGGACTCACCTTGATCTTATGAATTGGCTATTCGGTAGTGCAAGACGTGAACATATTAGAATCCAAGAAAGAGTCAGTTAAGGCATAAGAAAGGACAACGTACCTCAAAGTTGAATGTAACAAACCAAGAGTTGGATCTGAAAAATTGAGGACTACCAGACTGGCAGTCAGTCAAGTGAAGCAAATCTGAGTAAAGTCAGTCTAGATGAACAATAGATTGAGGACATACCTTACATTAACAGACATACTCTTGTTCTGTTTCATGGACACTTAGTTCAGACATATGAAACACTTGGTATCCTAATGGATCTGGTGGTTTCTATGATACCTGATTGTGGTATCCATGTGCACAGCCTTGCTGCTGTGCATGGCTGCACGTTGTCACAGGCACAGCCTCGAGGCTGTGCATGTCATTGTGTATATAAGTAGCCTAGTCTAGAGCCTGAGTTCCCAGTTTCTCACTGTTGACTCAGGTTAGTTGTCTTGTATCTCTCTTTAATTCGAGTTTCTCACTGTTGACTCAGACCACTGTGCTTGCCTGATTCTAACAGCTGTCAGTCAGAAGACATAAATCAAAGACAATGTGCTTCGAAGCTGGATGTAACCACACAAGAGTTGTCTGAAAAGTCTGAAGACCAGTAGTCAGTCACGGTTGCGTATGTACATGAAGGACGCGTGCGTACCATGGACCAACCAACTCCCAACATGAAGGACTCGCTTGCATTGATATGGCAGCCCAGGCCGGGCATACCGGCGTTCTCTGGATTGTGTTCAAATTCAAACTCACCAGGCTGTATCATGGTTATTTCCCTTACGACCACACCATTGGTAGGCATACAAATCTGAGAATCAATAATTGAAACAATTGGACATTGGTGAACGCTACGCAGGCATGAAGGTGGGACTCGAAAGAAATAATGTAATAAAGAGATGACATTGCAATATAATTTACTACGACGCTAAGCCTTCCATATCTCCCACAGCCATGCCATCAGCTCTACCATTGCTGAAATAAAGACCCTGTGTACCTGCCCAACGTGCGAAGTCCACATTCAAAGTGTCGCCATCAGTCCATCGCGCTGCGGGTATGCACTGAGAATGTAATCCCAGACAGATGAGGTATAGCGTATCTGTTACACTGCACGTTTGAGCATGTGGCGAAAGCCCTCAGGACAATCTGCCTGCTTGCGGCAGATGCGTGGATGATCGGGGTGCATGAAACCGTCAAGTGTAGGAAGGCCACAGGCAAAGCAGTTGTATGTTGCCATCTGAATGAGATTACAGAACACTTTGAAGTCGTTGGAGTTTCCACCTGATGTCCCATCGCAGTTGCAAATCAAAGAATGGTCGGCATCGTGATCCCGGAGTAGACGGCCGCTGCTTCCCCAACAGTCTGTGCACTTGTCTCGGAGAGCATTGGCCATCTCAATAATGATATCTGCAAGCTGACACTTGGCCTCTTGGTTCACAGTGGCATTGGTCACCTTGAGAATGACTGAGAGCGACGCACGCGAGGGCTCACCGACTGCCTGAGGTGCAATGTGTAACATGGATCCAGCCGATGGGGAGGCATAAGTGGGTGTGGATGAGGGGAGGGTATGCTGGATGGGATATCGGCGAGGAACAGGATCAGCGGATGCTCTGGGCGGAAGGAGCTCGAGGATTTTCTTGGCCAGAGTGCTGTCTGGGTGACAGATGTTGCAGAGCGCGGTACAGGTGAAAGTCTGCTTCAGTTCTTTACACAAATGAAAGCAATGCCGAAAATGTTCCTGCGGCAGGCTATTGTATTGGACCAGAATATGGCTGACTCACAAAACAGCTCGATGTTGGGGTCAGGGATCTGGGCTTCGGGCTATGGTGAACGTCTGCCACCAACACAGATTGCAAATGCCCGGCGCTGCCCTCATCCAGCATGACCGTAGCCCTGCGCTTTCAAGATGAGGCCAGGATCAAAGTAGACAAAGATGACAACACATCAGCGGGAGTTATCGATGCCTTGGAGCAGGGTACCAGTGGCAACAATCCAAGTATATTCTCCGGCCATCCACTCGGCCTCTTGCATTTCGCGGTTGGAAAGGTTGGAGTACAAATGAGCGATGGAGACGCCATTGTTGGTCCAACGAGTGTAATAGCTATCCACCGTTGGTGATTGCCTTGGTATTGACAAAGACAATGCCCTGTCTATGGGTGTGAAGGTAGGTGGTGCTAAGATGGGCCAGCAACTCGTCGAGGAAATCAAGGAGCTCATGGTGGGGTTCGAGTACCGCCCAATAGAATGCGAGGGTTGGCTGGGTAAATGGCATGTGAATCTCGCGGGGAGGACTCTGCTCTAGGAGCTGCCAAAACAGTGGCATGAGCGCGACCGGCATCGTCGCAGAAGCGTACATCTTCTGAATCCTTGTCGAGCTGAATTGACACAGACACTTAAAGTGTGGGCGGTATTTAAGCTGAGTCAGCAAACCCTGTATCTCATCAAAGACAAGACGGTTAATGCAGTCCACAGAATGATCAAATTCGCTGAAAGACGGCTGGTCAGAAAAATTGTGATAATGCCAAAGGATACAACATACCTATGAAATGCAGCTGAAGTCATCGTCTTGAGTGCGACAAAAATGATCTGGACGTCTGGGAAACCACCAACCGTGCGTGCGGTCCGGGTGGCAGCAGTGAGACCATGATTCTGTGAATGCTTCAGCTGGTCTTGAAGTAACACCACATTGGGAGATATAACACTGGTCAGATGGCCAGGCTCGTTCAAGCAAGCGAGCAGGTAGGGCAGAGATTTTCCGGTGCCCGTCGGCAACATGAGCAAGAAGTTACATGCCCGGGTGAGAGCCCAAACAATGGCACGCTCCTGCTCGCGACTACAGAAAGGGTGTCTGGCTTGTCATAGAATTCCCGGAGCAACTCAAGAGGTGTTCTTCCATCGACCTTATGCAGATGAGAGAAAATGAGCTGCTATGGATTATAAGAAGGTATGAGATGGCTAAACTCACGGCGGACTGTACTCTGAGCGTAGGATCATCGAGATCCAGAGGCATTTGCATAAAATTTTTTGAACTCAAACGCTAGGCAACAGAGTACTAAGGAATTGCACCATATGCAAAGGCGGAAAACGTACGGGAGGATCGACAAGTGTGACATCTGGATCAATGTCCATGAAGGACAACTCTTGCGTGGACAGTTGGGAGTAAATATAAACCACAAAAAATCAGTAACACGTCGGAAATCACGATATGAGCTAATCTCACTGCCGACTGCACCATTGACAAATCATCGCTTCCATCAAGATCCATACCGGAACTGGACATGATGGAAGGTGCTGAGTCCAATGTTCGCACCAGCTTGGAAAACTGCCTGTGGGACGAGGTCAGCTGGGATAATAGCCCTGGCTGCCGCGAAAGAATCTCCATGAAACCGCGGGCCACACTCAGTTTGGTGGCACGCTCAAGACGTGTGCCAACTGAATGAAGATTGGCAGCCAGAACAGCGGTCATGTTGTGAAGCATGTTGTAAACGGGGGCAAAAGTGGCTGGCGAAAACTGAGCGCTGGGGTAATCTGTGTCACCGATGGAGGGGATATTCTGCTCCAAGAGAGCCTGACAAGCGACCAATGGCTGGAGAGCGGGCTTCCCTGGTCGAAGACCGAGGACCTGAGAGCCAGGCTGCAATGTCAAAGGAGAAGATCGCTCGAAAGCATCGGCAGGTGGCTGATCTCGACAGAGTATTGCTGAATGGCCAGTTTGGTATTGTGACCAAGCATCCCATCGAGAATCTGGTCCTCCTCTGTGTCCAGCTCCATCTCCGGGTTGAGGAAAACCCGAAGAGCTTGACCTGGATGTGCCGATGCGCCTGAATTTTGAGTTGGACAGGTAATACTTCCCTGTCCATGCAGCGAGCAAGTGGGAGAATGCGCCTGAGGTGATACACTGGCTGTTGGGAACCCAAAGATACTTGTCGTAGAGAAGTACGATCTCCTCCCCTTTGACGAGTCGCAGCAAAATGATGAGCACAGGTGGAAAGACAACAAGATAGTATAGGAGCAGGTCCCTGACTGCTTCGGGTATGAGGTGGGGGATGAAAATGGAGTGGCTGATGAGATTTTCGTACTCCATATGCTGGGGTATAATCCAAAGGTCCTTCCCATGCATGAAAAGCTGCCGAGGACAGGTGCTGTTTTGAATTTTGGTGTCAACGAACTCAGCAATCTGCGAAAGTGAGGCAGTGGATGCAACACAGGGGCGTTGAGGGTGGGCTCATTGAAGCGGAGGTTGCTGGCATTGTCGACCCAAGTCAGAGCAGCATCCTTGGAGCGTAGGAGGTGTTTTAGGAAGGAGTCGCAAGGAATATAGTTGTGGTTATTCACAAAGCTGTACCTGCAGTCGGTATGGCCCAGTTGTCAATAGGATGGTCAGGCAGTGTGAGGGGGGCATCAAAGCTGAAGCAGAGGGAGCAAAGGTCATGCCAGAGGTCACTCAGAGCACGCAGAATGCCCTTGCATGCCTCAGCAACAGAGAAAGTTTGGCCACAATGCGTGATAAACATCCCACAATCCGAGACGAGAGTTGTGTTAGAATCAGGCAAGCACAATGGTCTGAGTCAACAGTGAGAAACTCGAATTGAAGAGAGATACAAGACAACTAACCTGAGTCAACAGTGAGAAACTGGGGACTCAGGCTCTACACTAGGCTACTTATATACACAATGACATGCACAGCCTCGAGGCTGTGTTTGTCACAATGCGCAGCAATGCACAGTAGTGCACAGCAGTAAGGCTGTGCACATGGATACTACAATGGAAACCACCAGACCCATTAGGATACCAAGTGTTTCACATGTCTAAGCTAAGTGTCCATGAAACAGAACAAGAGAATGAGAATGCTGGAAGTCCCACACTTCAACAGAATGATCTGCTCAGCCTGGTGAGTTTTTGACCGCTGTGCTGGGTCTCACCATGAGCATGAGCTGACACCCTGCGCACACATGCTTGACAAGTGGTGCAGATAAGAGCCTTGGTCCTTGGGTCTATGAAAAGCCTGCACTTCGAAAGCGGAGTAGTGGTAATGGCTGCAGAAGGAGAGTGGACCGAGGAAAGAGGGGGATCGGGTAGCTGTACAGCGGTGGGATAAGGAGCCAGACGTCTGGCTGGATGGGAAACAGTCCTTTGAACAAGTGAGGATTACTCGCTGGGAGAGGATGGGGGGGAGCTGGATCCCGTGGCAGTGGAAGAGGCGGCCAGTGATGAAGAAGGCAAAGAGGTCAGGCACATGGAAGACTGTGAGTCTTGCACGCTTGACTGAGATGGCAAAACAAACTTGATATTGGACTGGACAGACTGCCGGTGCTGAGCAAGATTGTCTGCACGCTCACAAGACATGCTTGGGCAACAGGGACAGGCGAGACCCTGTGGAGTGTGACAAACACGAAATTTTCCAGCAGCTGCTGGATGTCAGCGCAATGCGTAAAGTTTGGGATAGTGTGGCCAACTCACAAGTCGTATACGTTGCCTGTACACAGTGGTGCTGATCGGTGTGGATGCGGCATATGTGGGGAAGCTGTTAAATGCATGCTTAATGTGTTTAATTATGTATATATAGTCCAAAGCCTGTAATCAGAATAACCTGATTACAGTGGCCTTTTGGCTCAGTTGGTTCCGATGTTAGCTTTAGGCACGGGATTTAATAGAAGCGAGTATGAGCATTTTGGGACATAGACGGCATTGTACTTGGCCCCTACATACAGAGTGAATGGGTGGATGGAAGATGAAAAAAGAGGCCAAAATGACGTAGCTGATCCACAGTGGCAGTGCACCAGCATGTAGATGGATTATGTAAGGGGTCAAAGCGTGGAATATTGACGGCAATAGACCAGTCACCACCCAGCACCATGGAGTTGCCAAGCACGGGAGTATATAGATGAATAAAGAGCACGAGAAAAAGGGAGAGATGTGGGGCGTTGGAGCAGGGCAAGAAATGCACAAAAAGAAAGAAGATAATGCCAGAAGTACGATGAGATAAATACTCACTGAATCTGGGGCACAGAGGAAGACGGCAAGGACAACGAATGAGATTTCAATCTCATGTGGATTGACCGCAATGAGAGAGATTTTGGGGGAATAGAAATGAGGTCAGCATATGATTCAAAACCAAACGACCGTCAGTGTATAGTCTCTCACCCTCAGACGACGCTTTGACATTCCCCGAGTCAGTAGCACTGTGGAAATGATGGCACCAAAGGCAAATAATTTTTTTGCCTGATTGGCGGTTGGATCTAAAACAAACAGTTTAATGTTTCAGGGAAGATTGTGCAGAGATCTGGTGGACCGGGATCGAGATTGAAAAAAAGATCTCATTGGCGATGCCCCCGATGCAACGTGAGCACGGGGCAACCAAATAGTACAGTTTTGAAGTGAGAATATCCAGTTGGATTGTATTTGGTATTAAACTAGAATTCAATAATAAAATAGTATTGAATTGCAACACAAAGAGCACCCAGAGAAGAGGTACAATAGAAATGAGTAGCGACACAAGAAAAGATGAAGGAGATGCAATTTTTAAAGGGATGTGGTGGACGATGCTAAAAACTATGGATGATCTACCACAACTAATTCTATATCGACACCCATCGCCGCTGTAATTTGGTCCCACATGAGATCCTTGTCATCAGGTCTGGCCCCAAAGACATCGCTGGCCTTCCCCTGGTCAAGATTGACTAGATTCACAATGGAGATGGAATCCTGCAGATATAAGGGGCGTCTCTTGGAACGGCCTCGGGACCGGCAGAAATGGAAGAGACGTTGAGGGCTCCTTCATCATGAATGAGTGCAGGAACCAGTGAAGAGCGATCAGGCAAAACACCTCGAGGTGGATGGAGTTGCAATGGAACGAGGTCAGGATCTCCACGCTGAGATTGGCTGATTTGGGAGGCACAGGGAGTAGTGTTACTGAATTTGTCTGCATTCTGATAGGATTGTCATCTACATCCATGCCATCGGGATCGGGAGTGTGGTCCCCTACGCCCTGTACTTGCGAGGAGGATGGAACGAGAACACGACCAGTAGCCAGCATGACCTGGCGTGCACAGGGACATAGGGAAGCACTGGCTTGGAGAGCAGGGGTCTGAGCGTAGTCCTCGTCCTCCTCATCCGAGGGTAGCAGCGGCGCATCCTCCGACGAACTTGAGATTGTAGAAGAGGATCGGCTGCCGCAGCTATGCCTGCCATGTTGTCGAGAACTACGTCTGCCATCGGTAGATCCTGGAAGGTGGTGGCAAGCTGGCGAGGGGGATTGCATTGACATGTAACTGCACTTTCCATTGCCACCCTCCGGGGTCGAAGGAGAAGGGCAGTGGGATCCATGGTCCGACTGTGAGTCAGAGGAGTGAATGGTGTTCCAGGAAGGTGAGGGGGCGGCGCTGGATGTTTCCAAGGAGGGAGCGACTGAGGAGACCCAGCGTGACTTGGATTTGACCCAGGCAAGGCATCGCGTTCCTCATGGTTTCGCTGGAGGTAATGCTGCATATCGGAGTTTTGGGTGGGTGGTGAGGGCGAGGGATCCAACTCAGAGAGAATGGACCAGAGAAGGGACTGGGTATCAAGAGTGCTCACTGCACGCGAGATCTGGTGGAGTTGGGAGAGGGAGAGGGCCATAACTGCCTCAATGAGAGTGCAGCGAAGGAGCAGGTGACCATCCTTGGCCTCCGCCTGTGCCTGAGTGTGTCCAGTGGGCATTGCGCATGGAATGGGGACAGTGTACTCCTCCCAGACTGGGTCCCATGCCACCACATAGGGATGGCGAGAAATCCTGATACCATGGTTCTCTGAGTAGCGAATGAGTGAGAGGGATTCAAGATTAAGATTGGACATACGGAGAAGAGCAACAAGCTCATCTGCTGAGAGGTGTCTCGGATCGATCAACTCAGGGAGCCCATCCACAACGGCCCGGTGCTCCTCAACATGCTTGCCCCATCCGCTGCCTCCTGCGCAACCTCCTTGGCAGCCTCGATCACCAAGGCCGTGTCTGCCTCTGCCCTCCTACAGCGCTTTTCACGCTTGATTGCCAGCTCTGCCTCGGCCGCCTGTGCGACTTCAACTCCTCTCCATCCAGGTCTGAACGTCGATAGACTGAGCAACGTCTGCCTCCAGTGCAAGCTGACGTTCCAGGAGAGTGCTATGACGTTGCTGGAGTTCCACCTGCACATCTTGCTGCACTGCCTCCTCCTCAGCCTGAGCAGGTGTGAGATCCGTGATACTGACGGTGGGCTCCCATGTAAATGGCTGCCCAGGCAAAATCCCCCAATCTTTAGTGAGGAGGTCGTACCAATGCTGGTTTGCGCAGATGCGATTGAAAACCTGAGGGACTGCTGGATATACGGAAGCTGGAACAGACACAGCCTTGCTGACAGGAGCAGCATTCACTCCGAGCACGTTGTCAGTGGCGAACATCAGAGCCTCCCAAAAGCCAGCCGGAAGAAACCAGTGAGTGTAGAAATTTTGCATTGTCTGAGAAGGGTGAGTATGCTAAACCTTCAATGCACATGGAAACGCACCTCATCTAAAAGCTCCCCAAAGCGTGCCTTTTCTGCACCAGTAGCTGCTCAACCACCAGTCTCATGGAGGTAAAGCTGATTTTGTACCGTGGTCACAAGCAGGGCCGCTGTGTTTGCTGCTGATATGATGAGGGACTGAGGCGTGGAGTCGCTGAAGAGAAAAACACCCTGTGGCCCCCAGAAAACAAGTGCCATCTGCACCAAGGTGAGTGGGAGATAAGAGAGCACATGGAATGTACTTACAATGCGTACACTCGTGCGAACGCGAGCCAGTGTGGAGATCACCCAACCTTCATAAAGGTACCGTCCACTCTTGATGCATGCCACATGATGCGAAGGCATACCAGCCAGGAAAGGCTGATACTCGGACTGGGCACCGGGAACAGTGAAACTGAGGGCAGGCCTCAAACAGATCATCCCAATTCCCACTGTGGAGGGCGAGTTCAAACTGGTGTTGTGTTATATCCCGAGTCGAGGTCGGATGACCGGATGCTGGCCGGTCGTTCGGAAGCCGGTTACCGGAAGAAAGTACCGGACAATAACAAGATGACCGGTCGGCCTAGGGAAGACGCAAGCACCACAGAAGAGGTGTATAGGGTGAGCGTTACTATCTGGCCAATTGAGCGGAGAGGATAAGAGGTAGACGTCCGGATGAAGTCCGGACAAGAGGACTCAAGGAGCCAAGCAAAGGATAAGAGGCTAAGCACGTTAATTATCAAACTGAGGAATACAGCATAGTACATAGGGTTTATATACGTAGACATACGTGTCACTACTATAAGTAGTAATGTCAAAGCAAAGTCCAAATTAGGAGATAGAAGTTCGAGTCGGACAAAGCGACATCTAAAACTGGAAGTTGGAATCATGTGGACATACGGATAAATGGGAAACGCTCAGTAATCCTTCATTGCGTAAAAACCCGTTCCGAGCGGCAACCGGATGAACGACCGGTTGCCGGATACCGGAAGAGTGGCCGGTCCAAGATGAATGTCGGCTGAAGGCCAGACATGGCTGCACGGATATAACAGTATCCCCCTCTTGGGTTCCTTGCCCCGAGGAACCCGGATAGGAAATGAGGTGGAATATGTCTGTAATGATGATAAGAATGTGAATGGAAAATATAAGTAAAATTTTGTGTCAAAGTCCTCCAGGACTCTTCGGACCGACGGGCCGTCGGACCGTCAGCCCGGCACGTGATCGATTATGTGACCGATCATGCCGTAAGTGAAATTTTCACTTCTTTGTTCTAAACCACCACCCTCCTGCCGCTTCATCGTCGACATGGACTACGCCCCCAACAACCTCGGTACCCAAGGCAATGCAGGAGACGACAACGAGCAGCCCAACAACGAGCGCAACGGCCAAGAAAATGCCAGGCAGGCCAGAGGGAAGGAAAAGGGAAAAAGGAAGGCGAATACGGCGGAGCTGGAGGAGGACGAGGAGGAGGTGGAACGACGCCGAAAGGTGTTGCTCCAGCGGCGCGAAGAAGCCTTCACGAAGCTGGAGGCGGATATCAACGCCGACGGGGAGGTTATACGGGCTGCGGAACGTCATCACGCCGCGCTGAAGGAGCGCTTGATGCGCCTTCGGTTGGCACCCGAAGACACCTCACCGGGTTCGATGAGGTGGTGGAACCACTATATCCACCCATCGAGTTCGTCCGGTCGGAGTCCGGATCCGGGCCGGCCGGAGACGAGAACGAGCCAGTTTCTGAGGCTCCAAGCCCCAGAGACCCTAATGAAGGTGCGTCGCAGTGAGATTGTGGGACCGGTCGACTGACCGGTCATTTTATTATAAAAGCTTTTATTGTTGCATATTATCAGGTTTAAGCCTCAGGTTGAGGTTGAGGACGGGCCCAGGTTTAGCACGAAGGTTGAGCAGTTTTAGCAGGTTGTGTACGTAGGTTGAGCAGTTTTAGCAGGTTGTGTACATAGGTTGAGCAGTTTGATCAGGTTGTACGCGCAGGTCCAGGTTGCAAGTTGAGGTTGAGCACAAGATACAAGCAGATCACAGAGTTGCAGTACAAGGTTGAGAACAGAGGTTGAGGTTGAGGTTGAGGACGAGAACCACAATGAGCACTGAGGTCGAGTGTTGAGGGTCGAGAACATGAAATTTTGATGGTTTTTCAACATTTGATCATAGTCTGATCATGGTTTATTGACAGTTGACCATGGTCGATTATTATCAGACCATGATCTGACCATGGTCGATTATTAATTGACCATGATCTGATAATAATCGACCATGGTCAGATCGTGGTCTAATAATAATTGACCATGGTCAGACCAAGATCTTCCAGCCAATCACAGCAATTCCCACTAACAGACCATTGTCGCCTAAGATCATAAATGGTCTTTACCATCGATATTGATCAATCCAGACAGTTTTGTACATTATATCACTCAAATATTTAGAATACATTAGGGTATAATACATGAACATAAGCAAGAGCTTGGTTCCACAATGAGAAAATGTCTGTGTCTTCAGCACTACCAATTAGATGAGCGAACGAGTTATACAGATCAGCAACCTCCTCCTCGGTGAGGGTGCCTGGTGGTGGCTGAACATGAACCTGGCTGAGATCGGGAGGGGGTCCAGTGCAACCTATCCAAGAGCTAGAGCCCTCTGCAGTTGAGTTATTTTGTGCCTGCGATTGAAGGAGATTGTCGTCATGAAGCCCTTGCCAGTCAATTCCATACACCTCCAATTCCTCCTCACTGAGATTTTCTTCTTCGGCTGGGAGCTGATCGCCTCGGACACCATTCGCAAACATGTCAGTTGGGGAGCGATTGGTAGAATGACGAATCTGAATACGATGTTGGTTACAGCCCCATTCCATGGACGAGTTCATTGCCAGCCAGCCTGGCAATACATCATGAGCAGCTTTTCAAGCCCTCGGATCGTATATCGTACACGCATAGATGTGAAACGAGGAGCCACTCTGGTTGACACAAGGAGTGGCCCTCAAGATGTAGCTGCCGATGAAGAGGCTGGGTTTTATGTTGTGCAGCCCGATGAATCGGTTTTCTTCCTTGATGCTGGTCCATGTGTTTTGCTGTCATCAATCCCAACTGAGACTGACGATGTACTAGATCACAAACTAGAGCTTGCTGTACTGCGTGGAATCCTCCTCGATACACCATTTACCGACGATCTGTATTCATGGCTCGAGGCTGTCGTTTTGACAGCTTGTAACGAACATCGTGATGTCCGTGTACGTGAACACAATTTGCTCTGGATTTTTTCATTTTTTTGAACCACACCTCGTCAGCCAACCCATCCTGGGAAGATGGTTCAGGTAGGCTGGAATGCAGGTCCTCGCCATGCACGCATTTTTGGCCTGGCGATAAGCTATACCAAAAAACTCGACAAGGCGACTGTGGTTGATCACGACCTGGATACCATCGGCACCTTGACTTTGCTGTGGAGTATCGTTAAATCCTTGTTACCTGCGGAGACCATCGATGGTGTTACTGCCGCTGTCGGTGAAATCGGTCTCCCAAAGCTGGCGACACACAATGTTTCTGAAGGTGTTCTGCATGCTTTAAGCCAATCGTTATCTCTGATTCAATTTACAGGGACCGGGTACAGGCTCTCGGTGGCTGGCAAAGAATATTGCTTCCCACTGTACGACCGGGCACCTTGCGAGGGCTTATTCACCCAGAATTACAGCTCATACGTTCGTCTTTATCTGTCATGACTTACCGTTCACATGGGCTGTAGGTCTAGCCACTTCGACCCGACCCACTCGGGATACACTTTTTCCTGGTCTATTGTCCAGGAACCAGATCCTCAAGCTAGCCTACCAGAGTTGGCACCAGTGCAGACGTTGCGCAACAAACGATCCACTGAAGAAGCTGACCCGCAGCTAGTTGCACCCGAAGGCGGTAACTTCGTTGATGTGTCGCTCAGGGTCAAGGTAATACAGGTGAAAGGTTCTCTTCTTGTACACCGGCCAGATTTTGCTCATGGTACCACTCGTCTCTGTTGTATGTGTACCTGCGGTCTAGCCATTCTGTTCACAATGCGGGTTAAGGAGAAGTTAAGGGGACATATGTTGTAGAGTCAGGTAGCATCCAACATAATGACAGTGTCGCATAGTTATCACAGCTGTGTTTTGGTAGGCTATAAACGGGTTAGCATATTAGTTGACAGTGTGATAAACAAAACATGCAGGATGAAATAAACTGAGCAAAAAAAAAAAAACCTCAGAAATTGGATCAAAATGGCAAGTTAGTATTCTATAGAAATTAAGTCTCACTATGGGGAATCGAACTTGTGACCACCGTACTCTAACCTTTACCAGTGTTAAAGCAAAACAGCCACTACCATTAGACTAAGATAGCAATTCAAAAGTGGATAATTGATGGAAATACAGAGGGTTGGCTCCACTGTTCAGACCTATTGCACTGTGACACAAGTAAATTCTTGCCATGAGTATATAATGGATATAAAATATATCGAACGATCTAAGAGATGACTCTACAATGCAAAGGGTATATGTATGATCTAGTACAAGCTGTGTCTATAGGAAAGAGTGTCGTCCGATTCCAGCTAAAATTTGCAGGAGCAGCCAGTTGTCGACTGCCTGCTCAACTGTGAAGGGCTCGGTGGGATTCCCAGCAGTGTTGAGGGTAGGATAAGAGCGATTGTGTAGCTCGACGAGGTGGGAGATAGGAATGCGAGCTGTGCGAAAACAGGTCCGAAAGCTAATAAGACCTGCCTGCATGTATGCAGCTCGAGTGTCGGGCTCATCGTGATAACCTGTCTCATTGGGTCCGACAAAATAAACACTGAGTTGCTGATTTTCATCGAACTCGACATTAGGGCACCCTGCTGTCGCCCAGCACAAAGCACGACTGCGAAACATACAGTTCCGACCTGGTCAAATGGGATGAGGGGGCTGAGATTGGGAATCGCCTCAGCAAAGAGGTTTGGACAGGGGGCACCTGATCCTCTCAGAAGGAGTAAAGCATATCACAAAGATCCATGTCGGCGACAGGGTGTGCAGAGCTAGCGATGGAGCGAAGATTGCTACGATGTACCGAGAATACCTCTAGATGTGGCTGCAACGATGCGAAGTCGTGTATGATTGATGTCCAAGTTCGAGAGATGAGCATGGATGAGCCACCAGGGGAGGAGCAGATGACCTGAGGAAGAATTGGTTTATCAAACGATAATTTTCACTTCAAAAAAACAGACCTTTCGGAAGTCGAATCCATTGGAGCATGGTATTTGGAAGCCAGTCAAAAAGGCCTTGAGCTCGGAGTGCGATGGTGGATGAGGACCAATGAGGGCTGTATACAGCATGTCGGTGGCCAGAGCTTGGTGCTGGGATAGGTCGCGATTTTGGAGAGATGCGATCTAGTATAGCAGGTTGTATAAGCAGCTGAGATGTGGTGAGAGATTAGACTCACAGGGATATTGTGGTAAGTGGCAAAATGGGCCTGGAAAGGGGTAAGATCGCCCTCAGGTCCCATTGCATTCCAGTCGTCGATCAGAGCCCTAAGCTCAGCGTGCCATTCGCCCACGAAATCCCGAGTGAGCGATTGAATGTCACACTGGTGGGCAGCGAATTGGATGAAGGCTGGACTCAGAGGCTCAGGTGCGATACCATGAATGAGCATGAGAGCTGCTAGGCAGCCAAGCACAGTGAGAGATTCCCTACGATCGTTGCTGACGAAGTGAGAGGTCGATAATGACATGGTGGTTGCAATCGAGCATCTGTTATCGAAGTGAGGCAGAAACCAGATTGATGGATGGTCGGCGAATGTACGAAAGGCAGTGTAGATAGCTTCTCGCTCGAGTCCATTCCCAGCTGAGAGGAGCGGGCCATCTGGCTGTATTCTGGATACAGATGAGTAACAGCATAAGATACGACAAGTGTAGACTCGCATCTTGAATGTCCTCGACGAGGACATAACTGGGGTAAAGTTTTTGTTGGCAGCAGCTGCCCTGATTTGAGCGATAAGATTACTGGCTAGCTCTGCCATATCCTGCCCCTGAACGACAAGCTCAGGAGGGTTACTGGCACTAGAGGCAGTTTCGAAGAGGGATTTCGCAAAGTAGCTGGATTCAAAAAGAGCACCATACTGGGCAGGCTGGGCGACCCAGTTATTAGCCCATAGCTGGGTAACTGTCGGGGTATCCTGTTATTGAACGATTAATTGCCAAAACAATCCTATGAACAAGGGTTATCGTCGTACCTCTACAGCAGCATCGTTTGTCAAGTCTATGGTCTGCAAAGGAGAGTTCAAGCTAAGAAAGAAACATAGACTAGCTCAATGGTTGTACCTCTGCAGTCGGAGGTGAGACATTGTCTGCCCTTGGAGCTGTTGTATTGTGAGACTGCGAAAGCGAAGTCAAGTTGTAGAACCGACAAGTCAGACTTTGAATCATACCTCTACAGACAGGCTCGACGATACTGTGCTGCTGGTTGTTTGCGATGGTTCATTGTTAGTCTGGAAAGAAATAAGCAGTGGACATGATATCATAGGCAACGATACAAGCTGTACCTGCTGGATAGGCACAGTAGACAATGTGGAACTACCAGCAGCCAAAGCTACTGCATTTCGATTCTAAAAAAGATAAGCGACTAGACCAAAACCATGGGAAGAATATAACATACAGTGGGTCGCACCACAGGAGTTGGTGTTGGGGGGAGATTCTCGACATCAGACCCCTGTAAGATGGTTAGAACTGTAGAGGAGAAATGTAAAGCTCGCTTACGAAGAGCGAGTCCTCCACTTCCATCTCATCGTCGGTTTCACCATCTGACTCACACACAGGTGCGACCCAGTGAGAAACCCCTGCCCCGACTTCGTTCTCGGGAGAGAACAAAGAATGCATCATAGCAGGCAGGCAAGAATGGCGACGAAGAGTACCAGACCGACGATAGGACGACTCTCGGATGGTTTTGCATATAATGCCTGGGCGAGCGACAACTTCAATCGTGTCAGCAAAGGAAACAATCCAATTGGTACGATGCCCTACTGAAATTGATCAGAAGTCGGCCCTTGCGAATCAGAAGTCTGGGCTTCATAAAGGTCGGGATATTCTCCTTCGCAAATAGACTACTGAGTGTCAGCTCGTGATCGATAGGTTGTCGTGTTAGGATGACTAAACCATCCCGAGTACGAGGAATCCCTCGGTTGGATAGACCTAGCAATTGGAGATGGACAGTCTCGTGGGTTCGAAGATGACGATGAAGAGATGACGATGGCTGCTGGAACTCCCACTTTTGAGGGGAACTACTCATATCGTTTGCGACTGTACTCATCAGAGACAAGATCTTGGTGTCGGTCGGTAGGCGATAAGTAAAGCGAAGAGAGTTGTCGTCAAGAAAAGTATCGAACGACCAGCGATAGATCCTGGCTGGTATTGTTGCACCAGGGACTGGAGAGTGTTGAATGCATCTGCAATGGCATCAGCTCCAGCAGGGTCCATGCTTTATCTATATTAGGCCTGAATATCTATACCGAGGATCTAAAAACTTACATAGAAGCAAAGTTAAGAAGGTGAGTTCTATGAGCACAAATTAGTTAGATAGTCAAACAAGAATATGTTTCACTCACATTAGGTCTTGGAATGAGACGAAAGAGGTATAGAGTCTGCAACACCTCAGTAATCCACTGAAGAGCGATCCAGATTAAACTTACATTGGTATGATATTCTGATTGTCAAGGAGGTGAAATGAAAGCTAAGCCTTTGGAGTGTAGACACAAAAAAGCAGAGAGCGATTGGGCTAGAGAGCGACTTGTTAGAGGGGTAGGGTAGAAAAGATATCGCTGCTCAGACTCACTAGTTAAATACCCTAGGGTGACCTTGTCTTTCGGACTCATAGGCGACAAGAACGAGACCATGGTCGACCATGGTCGATGCTAGCCGACAATAGTGGGACTATGTTTGATCTTAGCCGACCATGGTCACGATGGTTGATCATAGCCGACCATGGTAGATCATGGTTTGATGGTGAACCTGCCAAACTGGGAAATCAGTCCAAAATAGCAACCTCGAACCTCAACCTCAACATAATCGTTCTCGACCATAACACCACAACCTCAAACCTCAGCATTTATGTGCTGCTATTTGTCAACCTCAGAGCTCGTACTCAACCTCAAACCTCGTGCTCAAACCTCAAAATATACCAAAACCTCGACCTCAGACCTCAGACCTCAACACTAAACTGTACAAAACCTCATGGCCCGTCCTGCAAATTACTGTTCTCAACCTCGCTGCTAGAGCTAATATTTTTCAACGATAAATAAGGTCATATTTTATTTTAGCCTGTTCTGAATGCGAGGATGCCGGCGAAGTGTGCTCAGCATGGTGGCATTCTAACGTGTGCGTTCGTTGCGCACGAAAGAAGATCCACTGTTTGCTGACCGGTCGTCGGCGCGTCAAAACAAGCAGTGTGAAGCCAAGAAGGCGAAGAGGGGAAGGTTGAAGGGCGACCGGGCCGCCGGTCGTGACCGGTCGGGCTCCAGGGTCGCCCATCGTCGCCCGGGTCGTTCTGCTCCGCAAGCAAGTGCGGGGTATGAACGCCCGATGACAAGGATCAACGATATACGTGTACGGCTCGACCGGATGGACGACCGTTGGAGCGTTACGTGAAGGGAATGAAGAACATCGCGCGAGAACAGCGGGACACGAGGGACTCCGCGTTTTTCACATACCACACAACGCGTGCCCTGGCGACCCTCGCCCAAAACGATGTCCCCGAAGGTCTCGAGAACGCGATGGAGTTCCTCATCGACCACCTGCGTATGTTCGAGCCGCCGGCCGGCAGAGAATCCGGCACGGACGTCGACGATTACATTGCGAAGAAGCGTCGTCGTGAAGAAGCCCACAGGGAACCGACGATGGAGATGTCGAGGATGAGTTGGAGTACATGGACGAGGATGGACCGGACGCCGTGGAGGCGATCCAGAACCTGGGAGACGAGCCGGTTGCCGACCGGATGTTGGTGGACGAAGAGATGGACAACAGTGTTGAAGTGTGGGACTTCCAGCATTCTCATTCTCTTGTTCTGTTTCATGGACACTTGGTTTAGACATGTGAAACACTTGGTATCCTAATGGATCTGGTGTTTCCATTGTAGTATCCATGTGCACAGCCTTACTGCTGTGCACTGCTGTGCATGGCTGCGCATTGTGACAGACACAGCCTCGAGGTTGTGCATGTCATTGTGTATATAAGTAGCCTAGTGTAGAGCCTGAGTCCCCAGTTTCTCACTGTTGACTCAGGTTAGTTGTCTTGTATCTCTCTTCAATTCGAGTTTCTCACTGTTGACTCAGACCACTGTGCTTGCCTGATTCTAACAAACAGCGGATGGCCGGGCGAATACCACATGGCACCAGCCCCCAGCCGTCGTACCCATCGCCGCATCGATTCGCCAAGCGATGAAACACCCGTTGCCGGTCCGTCCGGTCTGTCGACCGAGGAGAAAGAGAAGGAGAACACGCCGGGAATGGAGGTAGAAGACGTGGCTGGCCTATCGGGAAATCCGGCAGAGAACGTAAAGCCAGCCGAGGTACCGGTCAAGGTGGAGGAGAAGGAGGACGAAAATCGGGTGCAATACGAAATCGTCGAGGTTGCACCCACCGAGCCGGTCGTGGAAGAAACACCGGCTGCGACGGTCAAAGGAGGGGAAGCGGTAGTGGAGCCGAAACCGGAGCCGGTCGAGCCTGTCATCCCGCTGGTCATCGTACCGTGGACGAAGAAGGGCCCAAGAAGCTGCGGATCACCACCCGCAAGATTGCGGACAAGGACGTCATCGAGATCCTCGATTCGGAGGATGAAGTACCGGTCGAGGAGGGCGGTGATGATGAAGACGAGGGTGAAGACGGGAAGGAACCGGACGCTCAAGATGGAGGTGAAACCGCGCCGGATTCGTAGTTACTTTGTATAATTTGTCCGTTATTTCTTGAGATTTGTTTAGTAATTGTATAATGTATATAGAATGCGAAATAAAACCAGCCGAGTCCGGATGACTCATATAGTGTGAATTTTGAGTGGAATTAATTATCCGGGCCGGGTTTATTCGGAAAACGTCGGTGGAAGTTGTTGATGTGTTTGGCCGCATCAATGTCGTCCACACTAACCCAACTGAACTGTTCATCGGTGTTTTCGTAACCGAGCCACTCGACAAGATACCGGAGTTTCGTCCGGTAGCGCCGGTCGAGCTTCGAGTCAACAATCTGTTTGATCTCGAAGTGTTCGTCACCATCGATGATTTCCACGGCAGCCGGAGGTGGTTCCTCACGACCGGGGAATGGGTTAGGAAAATGGGGCTCGAGTTGAGAAACATGGAAAACCGGATGAACTTGGGAAAGCGATTTAGGTAATCGCACCTGGTAGGACGCAGCTGATGGTTTTCCGATAACTTCGTACGGACCGAGGAAAGTTTCGGTAAACTTCTTCGTCGGTCGAGTAGTGTTGATGAATTTGGTCGAAACGAAAACTTGATCACCAACAGAGATACCCGGATCCGGTGACCGGATCCGGTCGGCCGTCACCTTGTACCGGTCGCGTGCAAACGCGATCTGTTCACGAAGGAACTGGTGGAGATCTTGTAAATCGACCGCAAAATCTTTGGCATAAGTGTTGGTGACATCGCGTTCCGGATGGACCGTAATTGCGGATTATATCCCTTGTTCGCGTAGAAAGGCAAATACCGGTAGAAGCATTCGGAGCGTTGTTGAGAGCAAACTCGGCCAAAGGCAAGAGCTTGTCCCAGTCGTCCTGTTGGTACGAGCAAAAGATCCGAATGTACTGCTCGACAGTTTGGTTCATGCGTTCGGTTTGGCCGTCGGCCGAAGGATGATAACCGGACGTATAGTGCATTTCCATACTGAGGAGTTCGGCAAGGGACCGGAAGAAAGCCGAGATGAATTCCGTACCCCGGTCGCATGTAACGTGACCGGGAACACCGTGTTTGGAGAAAACGTGAAGGAGGAAGAGCCGGGCGAGACCGGCCGAGGTAATATGAACGTCGCAGGGAATAAGGATGACCTGCTTGGAAGAACGATCACAAATAACGAGAATGCAATCAAACTCGCCGGAAAGGGGAAGTTGTTCAATGAAGTCCATGGATATCGAATGCCAAGGACGAAGAGGAATCGGAAGAGGCTTCAGCAGACCATAAGGCCGATGCCGAGGAGCCTTGTTGCGCTTGCAGACATACATGACTTGCAGTACTTCCGGACGAACGTCCGGAGTTCCAGCCAAGTGTACTCTCGTCGGACGAGGGCTAGGGTGCGGTTCTGCCCGAAGTGACCGGACAGTATGTGATCATGCATATGTTGAAGAACACGTACTCGCAATGCTTCCGGAGCGTTACCGGTAACAATAGGAACCCAAATGCGCTCGTCGTACCTGAGCATACCGGAAGAGTCGATAGTCCAGCGCGAAGGTTGACCGGATGAAGCGGCAGTAGTGCCGGCTACACCGGCCGGATCGTCGGTAATGTGTGACTTGATGTCGGCGTGAAGCTGCTCAACATCCATAACGACGGTGGCTCGAAGAACGATTTCCTCGAGAAGAGAGGCTCGGAGTGACGCGGAAAGTTGATCTTGGGTAAAAATCGGCCGAAAATTTTGAGGATTCAACCGACCATAGGTCCTATCCCCCTCTTTAGGGTAGACGTCCCATCGTCTAGTTAACGCGTCGGGTTTACCCCGAGCTTACCCGGTCGGAACCGGATGACCATATTGAAATGGCAAAGGTACTCGGACCACCGGACTTGGCGACGGGTAAGTACCTTAGTCGTCGCGAAGTATTCCAGGTTCTTGTGGTCCGTGACAACGTCGACCGGTAAGGCAGATCCTTCGAGGTAGTGACGCCATTGAGTAAAGGCATCAAGATGCCAAAGTTCCTTGTCGGCGTGTCGTAGTTGAGTTCCGATGGCCCGAGGGACCGGGACCGGAACGCAACCGGGTGGATTTCGCCATCGTCGCCAATGATTGAGAGAATCGAGGCGATGGCGTAGTCGGAAGCATTGGTTTCGACAGTAATCTGCCGGCCAGGGACCCAGTGGTGCAAAACTGGGGCTTCCGTAAATGCTCGTTGAGCGTGTTGAAGGCCGTTTGACATTCGGCGACCAAACCCACCGGACGTTCGACCGGGTGAGCCGGGTGAGCGGAATGGTGATATCTGAATAATTCCATATGAACCGGCGATAAAAGTTACAGAAACCAAGGAAAGATTGAATATCTTTAACTTTCCGAGGTAAAGGCCAGTCCACGACAGCCGCAATCTTCTCTGGAGACATCCGGAAGCCGTCCGGCGAAAGGATGTAGCCAAGATACTCGCACGTGGTGATACTGAATTCGCATTTTGGAAGTTTGCAGTAAAGGCCAGCCTCACGCAACCGGTGGAGTACTTCACGAACATGAGCCGTATGATCAGCCGGATCATCAGAGTACACGAGGATGTCATCCAAGTATACGATGACGTTCACGTCCAACAAATCGGCGAAAATGGTGTTCAAGAAGCGCTGAAAAGCGGCCGGCGCGTTGGTGAGGCCTTCCGGGACTACCCGGAACTGATACGAGCCATAGCGAGTGCGAAAAGCAGTTTTCGGTTCGTCACCGGGAGCGATCCGGAGGAGATGATAGGCATGTCGGAGATCGAGTTTGGTGTAAATGGTGCCTTTCCAGGCGCGTCGAGGAGATCCGCGATAAGTGGAAGCGGATACCGATCTTTCTTAGTGATCCGGTTAAGTCCCCGGTAATCGACGCAAAGCCGGAGAGAACCGTCCTTCTTCTTGGCGAAAAGGATTGGAGCTCCATGACTCGAACGAGAAGGGTATATAAAACCCGACTTTAAATTCTTGTCAATAAAGTCTCGAAGAGCGGCTAACTCAGCTTGGGAAAGGGAATAGACATGTCCGACCAGAGGAAGTTCGCCTTCTGCAGTTTCGATCTTGAGATCGAACTCTCGATGAGGAGGAAGATTATAAGCTTCCTGCTCAGAGAATACGTCAGCGAAGTCATGATATTCCAGAGGCAAACCGGTAGTATCCGGTTGACCGGTCGAAGCGCACGAGCTGTCGCTTCTTCGGACGGAGTCGCACGCAAGGTATACTGGACAGTATCCTTGTCTCGAATAATGGCGCGGTAAGCCGCGGCAGAAACCAGTGACACGGGTGGAGCGGCAATGAACGGTCGAGGCGCAAAGGCCCAGGAGTGTCCATAGAAGGACCGGAAGTGTCCATCGAAGGACCGGGAACCGGCGGAGTCGTTACCGTCGGTGTAGGCGCGTCAGCCGGATAAACCGAAACCGAAGGCGCCTCGTCCGTAACCGGAGCAACCGAAGCGGGAACCGGCATAATAGCCGGTGGTGTCGACAAGGATAGACCAGAGGTATTGGTTCGGAAAGTGATAGTGGCGTCCGACCAGTTAATCAACGGATTAAAGCGGTGAAGCCAATTGTATCCCAGAACCAAGTCGCAAGGAGAATCGAGACGGGTAACGAAGAAGTCCTGGAGATGGACATTGCTGGAAGGGAACCGGATGAGTAGCCGAAGCTTCCGGTTAATGATAGAAGAGGAGCCGTCGAGATACCGGAGCTTAACCGGAGGGACCGCGTACGGGACAAAACCATATAATTCGCAGATAATCATAGACAAAAAACAATGAGACGATCTGGAGTCAATGAGAGTCCTAAGCAGGAGTTGAATCCCGCGGCAAGCGATGATATACAAGACGGTGGAATGGTTGAACATTCGTCCGGAACGGAGATATTGGACCGGACGAGGGAGGATTCAAGATCGACATAAAGGGCATTAGTAGAAAGAGTGGACGCGTTGAGACAACCTCAGGAAGCTTCCCGGAGTCAACGCAACTCGGACCGGGAGAAGAGGATTCCGAGCTGCTGTCTATTTTTTTGACTCGGAGGACTTATCGCCCTGAGAATTCGACACCTGACCGGATTGACCGGTCGAGGACTCGGTAGAAGCGGCTTTCGCCTGAGCCTCCTGCGGACGCTTTTTACAGTCCTCCGCAGTATGACCACTACCTCCGCAAAACATGCAGAGTCCGAGTTTCCTCCGGCGTTCACGTTCTTCCGGCTTGAGTTTCCCGTGGCTATCAAGCTTATCGGCGTAAGGCTTACGCTTCGGCTTAGAAGCGTCAGCAGCTTTACCGGCAGCGCCAGCTCCGGGATTCCCAGCCTGCTTTCCGGTGCCTTTCGCCCCGGAAGCAGGTGCCGGTGAAGGGTTCTTGTTGGAAGCCCCCTTCCTTCCATTGCCCTGCCCACCAGAGGGTTTTCCGGTACGGCCACCAGTACTGGGCGCATTGCCGGCACCGGCTCCGCCTCCGGAGCCTCTGTCGCGATCCCGTTCGCGCTCCTTCCGCCTTCGCGCTTCCAATACCGGGTGTCGATGAGCTGGGCAACGGATTTAACCCCAGCTAAGGAATTGACGTAGGCATGATGTACCATGTCATCCTTGATCCAGCGAGGGAGACCCTCATAAAACTGATGCCGGAGGGCGGGATCGCCCCACTGGGTGAGAAGCGCGAGTTGGTCGAATTCGATGACATAAGTCGCAATCCGGTCGCCATGTTTCATGCGACAGAGCCGGATGCGATCTTCTGCGTCCCCAACCGGATCGTGCGGACCGAAGTTCATGGTAAGCTCCTGGATGAAGACCGGAAATTTCCATCCCATGCTGGAACGGAAGTCGGATCGTACAGATTGGGAGCGAACCATTGCTGAGCAGTACCCCGAAGATAAGAAATCATGAAAAGGATTTTGTCGTCATCGGTGGGGAAATCCTGCGTGCGTTCGGCGAAATGAAGGTAGCACTGGGTGAGGAACGGGTTTAATTTGGCCGGATCGGAACCGTCAAAGGTGTCCGGATTCCGGAGATTCAACTTTGTAGAACAAGGAGCTGAAGTGTGCCGATTCCAGATGTCGACGGCATCCCGGAACGAGGTTAGAGTCTGAATGAAAAGACGCTCGTTGGGATCTGGAGTCGGGGCCTGGCGGGCAGGACCTGCCGGGCCACCATTACCTCCGCTGCCTCCACCACCACCACCTCCACCCGGAGGGCCTTGGCCAGGAGGACCGGGCGGACCGGGTGGTCCCTGAGGACCGGGCGGGCCTTCAGAGCTGGGCCCAGAAGGATCAGTTGGATGAGGAGGATCATCGTCATCATCTCCTCCATCAGAAGGATCAGGAGGAGGAGTACCATGAATGGAAGGCAGAAGGATCGGAGAGCGTGGATGCTCATCCGCAGAATCCTCCGGAACTTCCTCGAACCGGGGCTCAAGAATGGGCCCGGTTTCCACAATAATAGGTCGAGTTCGAATTGGATGAGGAGAACGGGGATATACCGTTGGGTTTTCGGGTGTCCAGGGCGTAGTAACAAGACCCGGAACAGTGACCGGAATGACAGTAGGACGATCAGGCATCGACCGGTGGATAGTTACGCTGGGAGGAATCGGAGTAGAAATGGGACCAGCCAAGTACGTGGAAGCGGGCTGAGCTGCTCCAAGAGTCTGGGCCAGAGGGAAAGAGGAACGATTTGGCCGAAGAGCCGAGAAGTGCGTCATGGATTACGCTGGCCACGAGCCGAAGAGGCCAGAGTGGAAGTGTACTTCAGTTCTTTCTTGTTCTTTCATGGACATTAAAAGTGAAACTGTATCCTAATGGATTGGTGTCCATTGTAGTATCATGTGCACGCCTTACTGCTGGCATGCTGTGCATAGCTGCGCGTTGTGACAGGCACAGCTCGAGCTGTGCATGCCATTGTGTATATAAGTAGCCTAGTGTAGAGCCTGAGTCCCAGTTTCTCACTGTTGACTCAGGTTAGTTGTCTTGTATCTCTCTTCAATTCGAGTTTCTCACTGTTGACTCAGACCACTGTGCTTGCCTGATTCTAACAGGAAGCGTGTGATCACTGTAATGAGACATGAGTCAGCCGAGATAGGTGAGTTTGATAATACTGCTATATCCCGAGTCGAGGTCGGATGACCGGATGCCGGCCGGTCGTTCGGAAGCCGGTTACCGGAAGAAAGTACCAGACAATAACAAGATGACCGGTCAGCCTAGGGAAGACGCAAGCACCACAGAAGAGGTGTATAGGGTGAGCGTTACTATCTGGCCAATCGAGCGGAGAGGATAAGAGGTAGACGTCCGGATGAAGTCCGGACGAGAGGACTCAAGGAGCCAAGCAAAGGATAAGAGGCTAAGCACGTTAATTATCAAACTGAGGAATACAGCATAGTACATAGGGTTTATATACGTAGACATACGTGTCACTACTATAAGTAGTAATGTCAAAGCAAAGTCCAAATAAGGAGATAGAAGTTGGAGTTGGACAAAGCGACATCCAAATGTAGAAGTAAGAACCATGTGGACCTACGGATAAACGGGAAACACTCAGTAATCCTTCATTGCGTAAAAACCCGTTCCGGGATGAACAACTGGTTGCCGGATACCGGAAGAGTGGCCGGTCAAGACCGGCCGGTCCAAGATGAATGTTGGCTGAAGGCCAGACATGGCTGCACGGATATAACATGTTGCTCATCCATAGACGGATTCAGAACTGTGGACTGCCAAAACCGATAGATATTGAAGTCAAGGTGAGGAGCGGTGGGAGGAAGGTATGAGTGAGACCCCATTGGGCCATCCATGTTCCGAGAGAAGAGAGCGAAGCTCGCTTACGAGGTGGCGGTCCTGCAACAGGATACGCCCAGCCAACTTCCAGCGTCTGAGCTTGACCATTGAGCTGATGGAACCCTTGAAAAGGGCAAGGCGGGGGGGCTTCAGTGGGTATGAGATGGAACTTGCGCCAGAACTCGATGACCACATCGAGTGCATGGAGGATTGTTGCACGAAGAGAGCCGGGTTTCTTCAACATCTCATCGTCTGAAGCGATATTGTCAATGAGGATCAAGTGGCGCTGGTGCTCATCGTGGATTTTAAGAAAGCCTATATCACAACTCATTAGGCAGAATGAGAAAAAAAAGGGATTGTAATGCACACGGATGGTAAATGTCACAGAGCCAAGCAGCATTAGGATCTTTCGACTCTGTCGCATACAACTGGAGACCACCAACACAATGATTCCCACACATCATCCAGACATCGGTATATGTACCATCGGCGTTCATGAATGGTGTCTCGTCATAAATAGTTTTGAAGCACGGGACGGTTTGAGCAACCACTGTCAATGGATGCTGCCAATGCTGGTTGTTGCCATTGAGGAGTTCGGTGGCAAGAGAGTCGGCATGGCCGTTCGCGCTGCAAGCGATATGGGTGGAAGTTGCCAACACGCACAAGTACCTGTCCCAGGTGACAGACATGTAAATACTGTGAGACAAGAACCTCGGCGGGGGCACCAGCACTGAGGAGAGCTTTCCAGTCTTCTGGAGTGCCAATGACAAAACCATTGTTGCCTTCGTCAACGACCTTGAGACCAGGGAGAACTGCAGAGGACATCGAGATGGAGCAGAGGGAAAGAGTGACTTAGGAAAGAAAATCAGGATGTTGGTCGTATAGTTGACATCATCTCGCGTGCGTCGCTTGGTGAATCTCATTTTGCATCTAGGAGCAGAGAACTTGAAACAACCCTGAAAATCAGAACTGGGTATCCCTGGCAACTGCTCGGCAATGGCCACGTGAATGAAACCCCGTGTGGCATTCTGGGCAGAGTGGAAAATCTAGTCTGATAAAGGAGCTTCTGCACGGCCGAGTATTCATTAAAAAAAACCTCCTAGGCCTTGGGTATTTTTATTTTTTTGCAGGTCATTTCCATCCCTTTCCAGAAAGCGATATGCGAAGGACCACACATTTCACGGATCGATGAGCAGGGTCAAGCGAAATGGATGGGAATAAAGTTTCCACAATCAGCATCGATCAGAGAAACCAAACAAGGAGGGGAAGCGAAAGAAATTCCCATGGTAGTGGTGGCCACACAAATTGGCATGGAAATATCTCACACCCAAATGATGGAGCCTGGGAATGCGCAATTAATTCAGCAACAAGTTTTCCAAAGTGCAGCTGAGGTTGGTGGATAAATTTTGATACTGGAGATGTGGTAGGAACAAATATGAATGGCTCAAACAGCCAGATACGTGTTTACAGGCCAGGCTGAGATGGATAAATTCACGCAGTCAGTTTCGTTCATCTGAGAATTTGCTGTCCATGAATAATGGGTGCACTCCGTAAGCAACCATGTAATCAGGGTTATACCATGTACAGGGTCATCATGGGAGTCATGTGGATTGCACAGATCTTTACTTATGTTTTGATCAGCTTGATTGAACTCTGGACCAACTATGAGGTTGGCATGAATTATCCCAAGTCTTATCCTATGAGTATAGGCAGGAATCACTACTGCAGTTTCTTGCATTGTTCAACTTCACATTGTAGCTGGAGCCAGAATGTGCCGTAATAAATATAGGCGATCTATATTAACCGAAGATTTGCGCAAAGTTCATGGTTAGATCTGGGCAACACAATGCCAAAAAATGTGAGCTTTCGAGGACCTGTATCCACGAGGCTTGTGTGCCGTGTCATACAAACCGCGATCAATATGCTCAGTTGCCAAGGAAAATCAAAACAAAAACAACATGGAAAAAACTATGGGCAATGATAGGTTGACCTCCAGCTGATCAATGTGGGTGTTAGGATCAGTGATTGGACTCTACTATTCTCATGCTTATGATCCTCTATGATCTATCTTTATCTTATCTTCCTAGTCACATGTCTGGCTGACTGAGCATTACTCATGCTTACTGATCACATCTGCTTACTGATCATTACTGATGGTTACTCAGTCCATTACTCATCCTTAGTGATACAGGCTTACTGATACAATGTAGTTACATATATAAGTAGCCTAGCATAATCCTGGAGCTTCAGTTTCTTACTGTTGACTCCAGGCAAGTAGTTTCTCACATGCACCTAACAGAGTTTCTTACTGTTGACTCCAGACCTCGCACACACACCCAAAGGGGCAAATCGTGGAAATGCTGCAGCAACATCAGTGTTTGTACGTGTTTGAAGATTTTAAGCGAGGCTTGCTCTCGTACCATACAATGGACTTCAATAAACCCCCCATCGTCGACCTCTCAAAAGCGATCAAAATCCCCGATGTTCGTCTGAATGAACTTCTAGCGCAGCACGCTGAGCGGCTCAGCGAGCTCAATGTGGAGGATCTTGCCCCTGCACATCACCTTGCGTATTTGTTTGTATCGTCTGTGAGTGACCTCTTGGTTGTAAGCAACATCTACTGGCTCATGTACCAAGCCTTTGCTGCCCCCTGATTCCACACCTGAGGGGCTGAAGTGCCCATGTCTTCTTCTCCGGAGTTGCCCACAGTAGAGGCAGATGTTGCAACTGCAACAAATCGAACCGGCAGGCAAAACGTGTGCAGATTCAGGCTGTGGATGGACACACCCTCAAAGCCTGCACCCTCAAGCGAGTCCTGGACACGGCCCCTGTGCCTGTAGACATGTCGCTGGAAGTGCACACCATCCCTGTAGCATGACGGGTTGGATGGGGCGACGCGACGGCGCCATCAAGAATGCGGCCATGTGCGCTGCTGATTCTGCTACACAAGCGGGTGACTACGGGTTTCCAAAGCTCAGCGTCCCACCGAGATGAGTTCTTGACCTGGAAGAGGCCCTTGCTGAGCCAGGGATGCGTCTTATCACTATGGAGATGCAGGGGTTGGTAGAATTTTCCTCTTCAGGACGCAGTTTATTTGATGTGTTTGTAGATCCACAACAGCTATCATCAACGCGGATGATTGGGTTATAATCGCCCTCAACTGCAGACCCAGTGGTGCCGATGACTGGGAACATGTTACGAACGAGGTGTTGACCGCGATGGACGAGGCTGCCAAGCTGATCTATGAGCTAGATTACAATAAAGAGCCGCTTGAGCGGGATGGCAATGGCCCCCACCACGGCCCACACTACGTGGTACACATGGGGACAGGTATGGGTGGAGGCCAGGAGCAGCCTATGCCTTTCACACTTCACCACTCCGTGCTCGCGATTCTGACAGCACTCTTTTTGCATTGTGCTATTGCTCGCTTCGTTGGTATGGCAAATGGTAAGAGCTCCCTTCCCTAATCATGTATGTCGCAGTGTTAGAATCAGGCAAGCACAGTGGTCTGAGTCAACAGTGAGAAACTCTAATTGAAGAGAGATACAAGACAACTAACCTGAGTCAACAGTGAGAAACTGGGGACTCAGGCTCTACACTAGGCTACTTATATACACAATGGCATGCACAGCCTCGAGGCTGTGTCTGTCAAAATGCGCAGCAATGCACAGCAGTGCACAGCAGTAAGGCTGTGCACATGGATACTACAATGGAAACACCAGATCCATTAGGATACCAAGTGTTTCACATGTCTAAACTAAGTGTCCATGAAACAGAACAAGAGAATGAGAATGCTGTAAGTCCCACACTTCAACACTCCCCCTGAATGAGAGCAGTCTCATTGTCTCCCCCTTAATCCCATCATGTCTCGCAGTCGTTCCACCGCTGGCTTGGGCAGTGCTTTGGTCATGATGTCTGCAAGTTGATCCTCAGTTGGAACATACTTTACATCAATGAAACCAGCTTCCACCTTCCACCTGTCCACGAAGCCAGTGGTGCGCAAGGTCAAGATGACGCATGCGGCCATGGTGCTCTGGATTCCGAGCAACAACAATGGCAGACTGATTGTCCATGAGAAGAGATGATGCACCAGTCAACCCATACTCTAGCTCTTGCAGCAAATGTCGAATCCATGCAATCTCCTTGCCAGCATCAACTCCTGCAACATACTCTGCCTCTGTAGTGGAAAGAGACACAGTTGTCTGCAGTTTGCTCCTCCAGCTCACTGGTCCACCAGCCATCATCACGACGAAACCACTAGTGCTTTTCATGGTGTCTTTATCACCACCATGATCAGCATCAGTGTATGTGAAGAAGGACTCGTCAGGGTCAATGTAGGTGGTGAACTTGTATAGAGAAGGAGATTTAGAGTATGTGATGCGGTAATCAAGAGTACCTTTGATGTAGCGGAACAAATGCTTCAGAGCACTGTAATGGGCTTCGCCAGGATTGCTGTTGAAGCGTGCAAGAACACCCACTGCATAGGAGATATCTGGACGAGTCTGGATAGCCAAGTACATTAGAGAGCCCACAGCACTGATATAAGTGCCTTTGAGGTGTTTGGACTTGTCTTGAGACTTGGCTCCCATCTCCTTGGTCAGGCTAAGACCAGGCAGCATAGGGGTGGAAACAGGCTTGCAATCAGACATTCCATACTGCTCAAGCATGTTCACAGCATATTGCCGCTGTGAAATAGCAATGTCTCCAGTCTTAGAGTTGCGCTCAACCTTGATCCCAAGAAGCCACTCTGTGGGACCAAGATCCTTCACTCTGAATGCAGAGTTGAGTTCAGCAATAACTCGGTCAATATCAGCATCATGCTTGGAGGCAATGACACCATCATCAACGTAGATGGGGAGAATGATGCGAACAGCTCCATCTGAATAGACAAAGCATGAACGATCAGACTGGAGACACTTGAAGCCCATTTGTTGGAGCTTCTCTCGCAGCTTTTTGTGCCATTGCCTGCCAGCCTGCTTAAGTCCATAAAGAGACTTTCGCAGTTTGAGAAGCTGGCCAGGTCTGCCTTGGGGAAACCCTTCAGGTTGCGTCATATAGACATTCTCATCAAGGTCACCATTGAGGTAGGCAGAACTGAAGTCAATGGAACGAAGCTGGAGATCATGCTGGGCAGCAAGTGCAAAGATGGTGCGAAGAGTGGCGGGTTTGATGGTGGGAGAGAAGATTTCGTTGTAGTCAACACCAAAGCGCTGTCCACGACCGTCTGCAACCAGTCGGGCTTTGTAGCGCTCAATGGTCCCATCAGACTTGTGTTTGATCACAAAGACCCACTGAGAGCGAATAGGCTTTATCCCAGGAGGTGGATCAACAACATCCCAAGTGCAGTTCTCCAAGAGAGAGTTAATCTCGGAGACAGCTGCATCCTTCCACAAATGAGCATCAGAGCGTTTCATTGCCTCATAGTAAGTGCGAGGATGACCAGACTGAACAGCACCTTGCGCTGACTGTACAGCTGCAATGTTAGCTTGCTGAAGTGTTTCGCTCATTGGATCTCCTTCATGTGCAACAACAAGAGCACTGCCTGGCTGTAATAACAACTCATCATCAGATGACTCTGAATCTGAGGGTACAGCAGGCTGTGGCTCCCTGTGTGTTTTCCACCAGTCCCCAGGAGGTCTATGCTCCGTAGTTTGATTGTGGAAGCCGCGACGTGCAGCAACACCAACAGGTGAAGCTGAAGGAGGTGGTGAAGCAGACGGCGATGGAGAAGGAGTATCCGGTGATGCAGCCCTTGATGCGGGCAAGGAGCGTGGGTAGGAAGGCACGGGGGATGGTGGAGGAGCTGGTGCATGACGCTGTTTGGGTCTGTCATTCTCCTCGTCGATAACGACAATAGTAGGAGGATTAGGCAGCAAAGGCAGGCTGTGAAGTGCAGAGGGATCTATCCGAGGACATTTCTTCATCTGCTCAGCACTGCTCCCAGGGAAGTAGCGTTCATCAAATACAGCTCGCTCTGAGATCACCATCTTGCGCGTCACTGGGTTGTAGAATTCCCAGGCCTTGTACTCTGAGGGATAACCCACAAAGACACACTTCTCAATATGGGAGCCAGAGGCATCCCGTTTATCTTTCTGCACATGCACATAGGCAAGGCAGCCCCACACCTTAAGATGAGACACATCTGGTTTCTGCTTATGCCAGAGCTCATGTGGAGTAGTGTTTCCTCCGATATGAGCGGAGGGATGCATGTTGGACACGTGAATGTATGCACCAACAGCAAGAGCCCTGAACGAAGCAGGGAGATTGGCTTCATGTAGCATCGCAGTAGTGTGCTCATCTATAGTGCGATTAGCACGTTCTGCTGTCCCATTCTGTTGCGGTCTATTCCTGGTTGAATGGCGATGCACAATGCCCTCTGAAGCAAGGAAGTTCCTGAACTCATTGGACATGTACTCGCCACCCTTATCATCCTGAAATCCCTTGATCTTTCGCCCAAAGTGGTTCTCAGCATAAGCTTTGAACAACTTGAACGCACGGAACGCGTGACTCTTGCGTGCCATGTGGTAACACACTTTGAAGCTAGTGTGATCGTCAATGAAGGTGATACGATGCTTCCACCCCTCACGGGTGTGCACCTTGTATTCCTTCAGATCAGAATGAATGAGATCAAGAGGATGTTCAGAACGATGACCAGTGGATGGAAAAGGACCTGCATTCAGCTTTCCTGCAAGGCAGGGTTCACAGATGGGATCTGATTTCTGGGTTGAAGTCAACTTCGCACCAGTGACCAGATTCTTGCTAAGGATGCTCTTGGTATCAGCATAAGAGTGATGGCCAAGTCGACGATGCAACAAGTCCAAATCCATAGGCAAGGTCTGTTGCAGTCTGTGATTGGACTGTGCCATTCTCGCACTTTGATCCTCTATGATCTATCTTTATCTTATCTTCCTAGTCACATGTCTGGCTGACTGAGCATTACTCATGCTTACTGATCACATCTGCTTACTGATCATTACTAATGCTTACTCAGTCCATTACTCATCCTTAGTGATACAGGCTTACTGATACAATGTAGTTACATATATAAGTAGCCTAGCATAGTCCTGGAGATTCAGTTTCTTACTGTTGACTCCAGACCTCTGTGCTGCCTGTTCTAACAGGTTATGGGCCCCGGCCTTTGAGCAGTCTAAACTTCTGAGATCTCATCCCTCTGCATTCTGCTTCGCATTTTGCATCCTCTAAGTCCTTATAGTGTGTGTGACCTTTGTAAATAGGAACACCAACTGTTGGGACAAATCCTCTTTGAGAGGTAGTCTTTATTACACCAGAAAACAAACGGTAGTCAATCCTGTTGATTCTGGGTTTAGGGCCAAAGTGCCTTACAACTGGGTGTTCATTAGTACTAGCTAGACTTTTACCTATCTACCTACATCAAGGGCACTTTCATACATACATCTTCTTCTCCACACACACTCCTGAGGGCACCATTTGTTGGTTCTAGCATATTGCGCATTATGCCTCTCAGATCAGACCCTGCCAAAGCGGCTACTCTATCCCCTCCTTCCCTTGCTCCTGCTGCAGCACCTGCACGCTTTTGTGATTTCTGCCAGAGGCCAAATCATCTCCTTCTCCAATGCTTCCAATTCTTGAAGCTTATTGGAAAGAAGAAACCTCGCAGAAAGGGTGCAGCAGCTCTGTCCCATTTTGCCTCTCATGCAGATATCATTCCCCATTCATCTTCGCTCGTTGCAGAGGAAAGATGGAACTCAGATTCTGGGGCCACATCGCACATGACTTCTCGTCGTGAGCGTTTGTTGAATCCCCATCCATACAGAGTTCCTATCACTGTTGCAAATGGAGTCATAGTTTACTCCGAGCTAAGGGGAGAGATTCTGCTGAGACCGCTTATTGATGGACGCTGTGGCCGAGAAATCATTCTCACAAATGTCCTATATGTTCCTGGGCTTGCCCACAATCTCATCTCTACTACATACTTGTCTCGCACTCATGGCTACTCTATTCTCATGGAGGGATCTGTGATCTCCTTTAGTCGAGATAATGAGCTGCTCTTTGAGGCAGACATTGATGAGAGGAACCAGGCATTTGTGAGAGAGGTCACATCTCCTTCTGTTGGTTCAGCCTTTGCTGCATCGGTAACCTTGCCCCTCGATCATGACTTGCTGCATCGTCGGCTTGGTCACCATTCTGATACTCAGAAGATCTTGAGCAAGGGTCTAGTGACTGGTGCGAAGATCACTTCAACCCAGAAGCAAGATCCGATTTGTGAGCCTTGTCTTGCAGGCAAGCTGAATGCGGCTCCGTTCCCTTCTACTGGACATCGTTCCGCAGCACCTCTTGAATTGATACACTCTGATCTGAAGGAATTCAAGGTCTTCACCCGTGAGGGTTGGAGATACCGTGTTCTCTTCATTGATGATCATACTGGCTTCAAATGTGCAATGCACCTGAAGCGCAAGAGTGATACATTGAATGCATTCAAAGTGTTCAAAGCTTATGCTGAGAATCACTTTGGACGTAAGATCAAGGCGCTGCAGGAAGATAAAGGTGGAGAGTACATGTCTACAGCGTTTGATAACTACTTGCGCTCTGAAGGCATTGTGCGTCGTCATTCGACGAGGAATAGACCACAACAGAATGGAATGGCAGAGCATGGTAATCGCACTGTCGATGAGCACACAACGGCTATGCTTCATGAAGCTAATCTGCCTCCGTCTTTCAAGGCGCTTGCAGATGCAGCATACATTCATGTTGCTAATATGCATCCAACGTCTCACATTCCGGAGAACACCACTCCATATGAGCTTTGGTACAAGCAGAAGCCAGATGTGTCACACCTTCGGGTGTGGGGCTGCCTTGCATATGTGCATGTGCAGAAGGATAAGAGGGACACTTCTGGGATTCATTTCCAGAAGTACGTTTTTGTAGGGTATCCTACAGAGTACAAGGGATGGTTGTTCTACAACCCTGTCACCAGAAAAATGGTCACATCTGAGCGTGCTGTCTTTGACGAGCGCTACTTCCCAGGAAACAAACCTTCACTACTGCAGCACATTCCTCGGAATCCACCATCCACATTTGTTGATTTACCTCCTCATGCCAAGCCACAGGTTGTGCGCGATGACGGGGGAGACGACGAGGATGATTCTGGTGTTCATCGAGCACCCCCTGCACCAACTCCCAATCCATCTCTTCCAAATCATTCCCCACCTTCAACTCGTCCTAATTCACCTCCACCTCCGGAACAGTCTCCAGAACCTGAGCCTGAACTTCCTCCTTCTCCCATTGGTGTTGCTGCACGTCGCAAGCACCATGGTCAAACAACAGAGCATAAGCCTGCAGGAGAATGGTGGAAAACTCAGCCCGCTTATCGAGAGCCTGCTCCAGCTGTTCCAAGCGATGACGAGGACAGCAGCGATGATGAACTACTCCTGCAGCCAGGAAGTGTTCTCATTGTTGCACATGAAGGCGATCCAACAAGTTCTACACTTCAAGCAGCAAACATTGCAGCAGTGCAGTCAGCTCAAGCTGCTGTTCACTCTGGCAATCCTCGCACTTATCACGAGGCGCTGCGACGAGAAGATGCTCATCTTTGGGAAGAAGCTGCAATCTCCGAGATAAACTCTCTTCTGGAGAACAGCACCTGGGATGTTGTGGATGCACCCACTGGTGTAAAGCCCATTCGTTCACAGTGGGTCTTTATCATCAAGCACAAGTCTGATGGCTCCATTGAGCGTTACAAGGCGAGACTCGTAGCAGATGGTCGTGGCCAACATCATGGCATTGATTACAACGAGATCTTCTCCCCTACATTTAAACCTGCGACACTTCGCATTATCCTTGCTCTTGCTGCTCAGCATGATCTCAAGCTTCGTTCCATTGACTTTTCTTCTGCCTACCTGAATGGAGACCTCGAGGAGGATGTCTACATGACTCAACCCGAGGGGTTTCCACAAGGAGAGCAGGGCCAGCTTCTTAAACTGCGCAAGTCACTCTATGGGCTTAAGCAGGCTGGTCGTCAATGGCACAAGAAGCTCAGTGCAAAGCTCCAGTCTATGGGCTTTACCTGTCTCCAGTCTGATCGCTCATGTTATATCTACTCCGATGGCACGACGCGTATCATCCTCCCTATCTACGTCGATGATGGCATGATCTCTGCAAAGAGCGATGCTGAAATCGACCGAGTTATTGCTGAACTTGGCTCTACCTTCAAAGTCAAGGATCTAGGTCCCACAGAGTGGCTTCTAGGGATCAAGATTGAGCGTGACTCCGAGACTAGAGACATCCATCTTTCGCAGCGCCAATATGCTGTGAACATGCTTGAGCAGTATGGAATGTCCAGTTCTAAGCCTGTTCGCACTCCGATGATTCCTGGCCTTGTTTTGACCAAGGAGATGGGTGCTCAGACTCCAGAAGAGGCCAGCAAGTATGGACCAATATACTTGTCTGCTGTTGGCTCTCTGATGTATCTGGCTACCCAAACTCGTCCTGATATCTCCTACACTGTCGGACTCCTTGCACGCTTCAATAGCAATCCAGGTGAAAAGCATTGGGGTGCTGTTAAGCATCTCATGCGCTACATCAATGGCACACTTGACTATCGCATTACATACCGAAAATCATCATCTGTGCCACATCCCTTCACCACCTACTTCTCTGCATCAGACCCAGAGCCTGAGTCTCCTCCAGCAGAGTCTGCTTCACCTTCTCTTGCTGTCTACTCCGATGCAGCTCACGGAGATTGCAAGGTGTCTGGCAAAAGCACAGGTGGTTACTTGGTGATGATGAACGGCAGTCCTGTTAGCTGGCGGAGCAAACTACAGACTACGGTCTCTCTGTCCACTACAGAGGCTGAATACATTGCAGGTGTAGATGCTGGCAAGGAGATTAAGTGGGTGCGCAATCTGCTGTTTGAATTGGGCTATGGAGTGTCTGGACCTTCTCCTCTCTTCATGGACAACCAGTCTGCTATCCAAGTTGCTAAAAACCCGGAGCATCATGGTCGCATGAAGCACCTTGACCTTGCTTATTATTGGCTTCGAGATGAAGTTGCCAAAGGATACATTGCACTGGAATACACTCCAACCCAGGAGCAAATTGCGGACATTTTCACCAAAGCACTCCCTCGTCCTACTGTGGAAAAGTTGCGTTCTATGATGGGAATCCGGGGGAGCTAGTCGAGACTGGTCTCGTCCCGGGGGAGTGTTGCAGTCTGTGATTGGACTGTGCCATTCTCGCACTTTGATCCTCTATGATCTATCTTTATCTTATCTTCCTAGTCACATGTCTGGCTGACTGAGCATTACTCATGCTTACTGATCACATCTGCTTACTGATCATTACTAATGCTTACTCAGTCCATTACTCATCCTTAGTGATACAGGCTTACTGATACAATGTAGTTACATATATAAGTAGCCTAGCATAGTCCTGGAGATTCAGTTTCTTACTGTTGACTCCAGGCAAGTAGTTTCTCACATGCACCTAACAGAGTTTCTTACTGTTGACTCCAGACCTCTGTGCTGCCTGTTCTAACAAGGTCCCAGAAGTGAACAGAGCTGAACCAGAAGAGGGGATCTCGACCTCTCTCACAAATGCCTGGTTCCTCTCATTGATATCTGCCTCAAAATAGAGCTCATTGTTTCTAGTGAATGAAACAAGATCTCCTTCAAACCTGGCACAATAGCCATGATGTTTGGTGAGGTAGGTGATAGATATCAGATTATGAGACAATTGAGGAACAAACAAAACATTGGTAAGAATAACAGGCCGAGCACTGCGTCCGTGTATAAGTGGCTTCAACTCTATCTCCCCCACTAGTTCAGAATAGACTATAACTCCGTTGGCAACTTTGATGGCAACCCCGTAGTAGCGGGCGTTTTTAAGACGATCTTTACAGTTCGTCATGTGCGATGTGGTTCCTGAATCCGCATTCCATCGAAAGTCAACAACAGAGAATGCAAAGTGGGAGAGAAGACTTGCATTTGAAGCCACTTGGGACTTTGCATCTGCACCATTGCCTTTGGCTTTCCCCTTGTTATTTGCAAGGTTCCTGATGAGATTGTGGAACTCTTTGCATTTAAGGAAGGTATGGCCAGTTTGAAGGCATCCAATACATGTGACTGGAGGTGCAACTGCCAGTGCAGCAGAGGGTGTGGGGACACTGGATACAGTGGCCATGGCTGCTCCAGAGAGAGGATTTCTCTCAGTGGAGTCTCCTTCCTGCCCAGCAGTCTTGAACACCTGATAGTTTGCATAGGCTGTCTCGACTTCACTGGGACTGAGAGTGTCAGTAGACATCTCGAAAGGTGCCTTGAGAGAGTTGTAACCACTCTCATCAGGAAGGGCCATGAGTAGGACCACTGCTTGGAGCTCTGCATCAGCTTCATCTATGCTAAAGCCTTTGGGTCTGGAATCCCTTAAGGAGTCCATTGCAGTAGAGACACGACCAATAAGAGACAGAAGCGACTCATCCTCCTTGAGTTTAATGGAGGTGAGTGTTCTGTAGGCATTGAAGCGAGCTCCAGCCTTCCTTGGAGCGAAGATTGACTCCAAGGCCTCCCATAAAGCTTTTGGGTCGTCCTCATGCTGCTTTACAAGTGGCTTGACAGTCTTGGACAACATGGACCACAAGATGCCAGCACACTTGTCCCGTTCAATCTCAGTGTGCCCTTGACCACCAAAGGTAGTGGTGCAATAGAAGAAGCACTCTTTGGCTTTAAGATAAGCTTTTGCATCGCTCCTCCAGTCAGAGAAGGTGGACTCTTTGTTGACAAGACAGGCATGGTGAGCGCAATGGAAGACATGATCGGGAATTGAAGGAATGCCCAGAAATAAATGCTAGAACCACCAGAGACTGGTGGCGCCCTCAGGAGTGTGTGTGGCAAAGAAAAGATAGGTAAGGTAACTAGCTGATTCTAATGAACACCCAGTTGTGAGGCCCACAGGCCCTAATCCCAGATTCAACAGATTGACTACCGTTTGTGTTGAAGTGTGGGACTTCCAGCATTTAGTTTAGACATGTGAAACACTTGGTATCCTAATGAATCTGGTGGTTTCCATTGTAGTATCCATGTGCACAGCCTTACTGCTGTGCATGGCTGCGCATTGTGACAGACACAGCCTCAAGGCTGTGCATGTCATTGTGTATATAAGTAGCCTAGTGTAGAGCCTGAGTCCCCAGTTTCTCACTGTTGGACTCAGGTTAGTTTTCTTGTATCTCTCTTTAATTCGAGTTTCTCACTGTTGACTCAGACCACTGTGCTTGCCTGATTCTAACAAGCACCGACAACGCTGAGAGGGTTGCAGTTGACGGTGATGACGTTGTGGTCAATAAGGTCAATGAGCTTTCCCACGTTGGGAGTGAGAGTGGTGATTTTGAACACCGTGTCAATGGTTGAGGGGGCCCAATCTTTGACTTCAGAGAGCGTCTTCAGAGAGAAGTTTTCGAGGAATTTCTTGGCGGCTCTCGTAGCTGCAGACAGGTTAACATGCAGAACATCGCAAGCGGGGGTAGCTCATTGTAGGCTTCAAATGCGGTTTCAGCCATCTCGGATTTGCCGTCAGTGTCGTGGTATGTAGCAACTGGAAAAGATTTATGAGTCAAATAAGATACATAGGTAGGGGAAATGCATACCCTGTTGACGCTTGTTGCCCTTCGCTTGGGACATTTCGGGTTCTGGGGTGGTCTCCGCCTCAGCGTCTGAAACTAAGCTGTGTGAGAGGGATTGGGACAACCAAACAATTCAAGCTCACTGAGTGCACACTTTTTGCCTTGGGCTTTGGAACAAATAGCAACCAAGGACTCTGCCAGGGGAGCTAACAGCCTATGTGAGAACAATGATCTAGACGAGAGATCATTTACTCACAAGCAGCAGCAGCCTCTCGGACCACGTTCAGGGTAGGAAGAAGCACAAACACAAGTCCTGGGTGATACTTAGGCCATGCAAATGTTTAAAAAAAAAAAAAAGATCGCACACTTACGTTGAGGTTTCTTCTGCTGCATTCGCAAACGGCTTTGTACTTTCCAGGCCAGAGGATGCTCAGCGCAGCAGCGGTTGCTGATTCGAATGGCAGAGATGTTTGCCTTGTGGGAAATATGTCCGCTCCTGATTGAGGACTTCGCTTGGAACATTGTGTCGGTGCTGCGCTTCAATCCCTTTCCACCTGGGGGAAAGTTAGGTTGGAATGAATAAAGTGAGTGCGAGGAGAAATTTACGCTCAGAGTCCAGTGGCTGACCCTTTTTCGCGTGCAAGGCTAACACTAGGGGACTATGAGCTGCTGTGTAGATAAGTAGAAGGACACTCACTGTTGTAACACGAACATCTGTTGTCATACTCCTCGCATTGGGAGGACATTGAGGACGATTTATCTGCAATAACACATACTAGAACAGAGCTGTGGAAGAGGGCCTGGTGCGCCGTGATTTGTGTGAGGAGCTCGTTGCGCTTGGGGTTGCCAAACTGTGCTGTGGAGCCCTCTATGTGAAGCGTGCCATCAGGTCCATGGCCAGGCCTGTACTCCCAGTCCTCAAGGCTGTGGTGTTTACCATCCTCACCCACATAAGAAATGGAGGCCAGAAAAGCCTTGCGGTCAATGTGCATGTCCATCGCTTTAGGAGTCTGGACAGTGGTCTTCACGACGAGGGTGAGCATGTCTTGGCCCAGATATGTTGCCAAACAGTCGAATGTGAGAGAGGACACGCCATCGTGAGTGTACGTGGAGTGTTCAGTACGCAAGCAGTCATCGTGTGTGAAATGACTGTAGAGAATGTTAAATAGACGCCATAAATGAATAGCCAAGCACATACCGGGCAGGGTTACATATCTCCCTGGAAAGCTCAAGTACTTTTCTGGGCGCGAGTGCACAGAGCCATTGGTGCCCATGATCGCAGAGGACATATACTGTATGTCAAGAATGTGGATGTTCATGGGATTGAGTGGAACACCCTCCTTGTCCTCGTCAAAAACTGGCTGTGTTCCAGCATGGGCATGCAACCTGCACATGAACATCTGTGAGAAAGGGTCAAGCCTACGACCAATGCCAAGCAACATCAGCACCATGTAGCCAGGGTGGACATTGGGCTAGAGGAAGGAGAGCGCAAGGAGGCTGCTCTGGCCAGAATTGAGATCAGTATTGTCAAGGTGGGTTTCACCAAAGCCACCGAGCTCCTTGATCTTGGACGCAACCTTCTCTACTGCTGTGATAAATTAACAACGGTCCATAAAAATGCTGATAAACGATCAATAAACACCCACTAGCCTTGAGCTTCTCAACCGAAGCGAAGTTAACTTGCTGGTTTGTAAAGCCTGGGTTAGAATGATGACTGATCTTCGGGGCGTTCACGAGATTTCAATACCATATTGTATACCTAGAAAGTAAAGGCATGTGAGTTGGTTACTAAGCCATCCACTAGCTCCTAAAATAGCCTGTGGATCGGTGATATCACTGGGATGTACTAACTCACATGAAAGGGACAGAGAAGAGAGGACAGACAGAGTCAACCAAGAGTGCAGGGTTGTAGCAGAGAGATAGGTGATGGAAGCAAGAAAGAAGAAGGAAAAAGGAAGGACTTAATGTGCACAATGTGGTCATTGTGAGCAATAAGCACGATACCCAGGTCACTGGGACGATCCTGCACAGCTTTATGCACAGCCATGATCTTGGTGCACTTGGTTTTCCTTTCTTTACCTTGGAGCCCAAACATTATATTTCAACTACTAATACACCATTAATATAAGGTAGTATAGAATCCTAGGGAAGGGTCCAGTGAGAGAGAAGAGAGATGCAAACGACTCTGTGCATACCTGCCATCATTGTGAAGCGGGACAGATGACACAATTCCGGACCTTAATCTATTTTGGGAGTGAGCACTGCCTCCAGCCCTTTATCTTGATGCACGATCAGAATCATCCCTTGCACGTGTTGAAGTGGGATTTGGTGGTGTTTGGTTCAGATGGGTCCACCTTCCTTATTTGTACTCTGTCACATATTTAGTCATAGTGTGACAATGTGACAGGGCTTTTCGCCTTCCAACTGGTGCTATTTCCACCTTTTCGGCTTCCATCTGGTGATCTCATTATAACAGCACGCCACTCTCCCAAACTCCCCCAGTATGTTGGCAATGTACTGCATGATACAGCTAAAACTAATATCTAATGATTAGCTATTGCTGAAGCACTATATTGTGTTAACTTCTCACTGCAACAAATGCCCCAAGTGTGTTCTCGGAGCATCGCCTTTCACTCTAATTGATCTTTTCAGATGTTACGAGTCTTAAAAATTTATTTTTAAACTCGTTTTTTAGTTGCCGATTGTCTGCCATTGAGAAAACTTTTTTTTGATGGTGTCAATGTAATGTGTTGGAACTGTTTACTTTTATAGTAATTCTGGCATCTCCATTAGGGTCATTTGGTAAACTGATTTGGTCATAGTATTCCTTTCGTGATGTTCACTTGTTATCTATGCAACTGTAGATTTGCTGCTTTGTTGATGTGCTTAGGAGTCTCAACCAGTAATCAGCCTGTACTTAACTATGAGAGCAGGAATATTCAAAAAGACTTGCGAGGCTCTTTTTTACCTTCCAACATCTGCCCTTTGTGTTTGTCTCCCCTTCACAGATCCCTGGTCCGACAGACCTGCCTTCAAGCTCACATCATTATTAGGTTATATGATCACGCATCAATACTTTGTGATCCTCTGGTGGCTTTTTAACTCACAGTAAATGCAGTAAGTTGGCAGAGTAGTAGCTGGCTGGTTGATATCTTCTTAAATTAGGATTCCTTGATCACACTTGGAAATAATCACTGAGCCTAAAAAATGTCAGAACTGTTGCAGTGCACATGAGAGGAGTTCCTAACATGTTTAGCATCTACCTTGTCTTCTACTAAATAGAATTTACGTTCACAGTATTTTTCTGAGGCTACTCTACGTGACATTTTGTGATGACATCCCAAATCTGGACATGACAGATGTACCAGAGCCCCAAATTGCCAACAATTTTCTGATGGCTCTGCAAACATGTTCCTGGTGTTCTTAGCATCTGAATAAAGCAGTTTCATAGTACAATATTTTCGTATTGAGGTATAATGAGCCAAAGGACGTGAGCACCCAAGTTTATGAAGGGCGGTGAGATAGGCTGCCGTTCTGCAAAAGACGTCTTTGCTCGGAGATGTGTACTGAAGGCGGTTTTCACGGTCCTGTCTTAGGCACGTCTGAATGTTGGCCAAGGAGGCTCGAGTGTGGGGTATAGAGAGCTCGCCTCTGTCCACAGATGGACATATTTTCACACCTTGGCCTAAAAGTTGTGTCAACAAGTATATTCAAGATATATATACAAGTAGTATATGAACAAGTACTGTGACTTTCCATACAAGGTACATGATTGCCCTCCTTGTCCACCATTAGGTTGAAAAAAACCTCTTTCCCCCCCACCATGCGTCCCATGGGATGCCCTCTTGAGTAGGCAATATTCAGATCAGGAGCCAGCCAGTTCTCAGGGTCCATTCGGAAGAGATGCCCAACAGGATTGGCAGTACTCGTTTCAGGATACTCCAGAATAAATTCCAAGGGATACCGATGAAGGGCTGTGAGTGTGGTCCTTGAGGTCAACTTGACATTGATATCAACACCTAGGCCTTCATTGGGAGTGGGAGAAGGGGGGTGTAGAGGAAGATCACGATGCACAGTAGGCAGTGGATTGGTGGCAACAGGGACTCGGTGTTTGGGAAATTTGAACTGTAACATTCAACTAGCTAATATAAAATCAGCTGGCTACTAATTACAGTATACAGGATGTGCCACCGCTTCACTCTGGTCGGAGGTCCCACATTTTTTTTTTTGCACTGGGTGAGAAATTGGGCGGTAGATGGTCCCAAACTTGGAGAGATCTCAGATGAAATGCCTGAGGATGGCAGAACACAGACATGGGCACAGTCGAGAACCGCAGATAAAGAAAGAAAAAAAAGAACATCTGTGTGAAAATGCAATCTTGGAGTTAGCAACTTCAACTATTTGTTGTTCTCTTCTGGCATTTCCCCGCACTTTAAATCATGTGCTGTGCATGCTGCAGAATGTGCTGGGTCTGAATTTTTACAAAAGCTGTTCTTTCTCTATCCAGCTCAACAAAGTGGATAGACGAAGTTGTACCAGTGCGTGTGATAATGTGGGAAATCATGCTGATCAAGCCGAGCAGCGGCTCGAGATGTGAATCATGATGTGACCATGATGTTATCTTTCGTGTTAGCTGCCACCTGCATCTCGAACATGTCTTGTATTTGTTCCCTGTGTGTTGTACTGCTACTGCTCATTTCTTTAGCATTTGGTAAGAAATCTTCTTTTCAATGCCAATGACACAATATAATCCTTCTTCTGCCTTAGCAGGCACCTGGCACCTGGACACATCTTTTATTCAATTTTGGTGTGGTTTACAACTCCTTTCTTCTAGATTTGGTCAGGATTCCATTAACATTTACAATACTTTATCCTATACAGAAAAAATATGCCGGAATCTCAAGTTTTGAATGCATTTGCACACCGCCTTCGCCTCACTCTAGAGGATGCATGTCGCAAAAATGATGGTGTATTGCCAAAAGGTGTGTACAATTGACCCTTCAAGCAGTTTCTTCCTCATCTACCAATACACAGGTCATCTGCGACTCTTTCTCGTACATTTGCTGTGGGGACAGCAGCTAAAGCACATGAGACAATCTCAGTGGATGTTGGCAATTACACTGAGACTCTGGAGCCAGAACCAGTTCCGATGAACCCTCATGATGAGAAGCACATTCCTCGCAACACTCCATGGATGTACCTTGTTAACCGTGCTTTCTTGTCCGGACCTGTTAATGTTGCTGTCTGGGGTAAATGCCTTGTTCTGACTGCTGGACACATATGTTTCCCTTCATTTGGTCACATCTGAAACTCGTGCTTATCTTATGAAGCATGCACTTATTTGCCATTTCAGTCTTGAGGGCAATATGCTTGTGTTGAGCAAGGCAGATTTCGACGAGATCGTCTCCACGTGTGTTCCAGGAAATAACAAGAATCCAGCCAAGGCCAAGCGCCTCCAATTGTTTCCCCTTCCACAGAGGTTTGTGCACCCTGGTGCTCGTCACAAGGCCGTTCAAAAGATTAACATCTTGGTGGCCATTGTCATGGACAAGGATGTCATTATCCTGACCGATTTTTTGTGCATGTCTCAGGTCCACATCGTGAGCTCTAGTCAGAGCCTTCAGTTGCCTGATATTCAGCCTGGTTCCTTGGTATATCCATTTTCTTTTCCTGTCTACTGCTTTTTTTTCACTGAATCACACACATTAACAGCCCGTCTTTGGAAGCGGTTCTGAGGTGGCCCAGACTGGATCGTTGAGACAGATGCTGCTTTGGCTGGTCTAGATTCTTGGCATGCAAAGGTTCTGAAATATCAACTGCAGACCCCAATAATTGAGGAACTTCTTGACGTCACAGGGCCTGCAGCTGGTGTGGGCCAACACCTTGCAAACGACCTCCTATTTGGTCTCGCTCTGCACCATGAAACTCCCAGCCTTACCATCTGTTCCAGCGATGAACTGTACCATGAACTACGAGCATATCTTCCTGTTTTCATGGGTACCTGGGCTTCCTCCAAGTATCTCGCTTGTTGCGCTAGTTGTCCCAACTCGACTAATCCCTTCACCTTTCACGAATCGCAACTTCATGCAGAGCTATGTTTTGGTGTACCGCCAATGCCAAGTTTGGATGGCAGCAAAGGATTACAACAATTACAGGTCGAAGGGTCTATTTGACCCCAACCACATCATTGGTACTTGTCCCCAGTTGTTGAATCTGATACTGTCCTTTTATTAATTTTCATAGGAACACCTTATCATGGTGAATAGACCATGTACACTGGTAAATGGAAGGACATTCTAGTTCGCATGTTCAATGGCACCTACAGCAATATGTATTATGTGATCCGTGCCACCCCTCCTGCAAACTGGAACATGTCAACTGAGGTATGTTTGTGAAAGAATCTTTTTCTTTCCTTACTATCTATCAATTAGGAGGTGTTTGATTTTAAGGATGTCACTAATGCTTGTTTCACCACCACAGCCTCCTTTTTCGAACCTATGCAGAACAAGCTCGACCTGAACTAGCTTCATTCTATGGTTCATGCAGGGCAACCTCGCAAGGTTAGATCTATTAATCATTCTTTCAGATTAGGTCTTATCAGCTGTCCAGGAAAGCACCAAGAAGAGCGGACATCTGCGCAAGGCATTGTCAACCCACAAGGCTGTTGACCACATCTTGCACATTCCACAATGCTGTGTCAAAGACTGAGCTATCCACACAGGGAACAAGGAGAATGACAATGGGGCGGAGGATGTAGTCCGGTATCACATGAGGAGCCATGCTGGGTTTGTGTGATGCAATTTTCTTTCTATACAGAACTTTGTTGAACAATTATATGTCGTCTTGAGATTCATGTACACCTATGATGATCAGTGTGAATCCTGAAAGTACTGTACCTCACGTTTAGGTAAACTTGGTGACTGTATGTTGATTATTCTTCTCCCACTTCTAGTACTCACGGCGAAATTCACCCAGGCGAATGAATGAGATCGTATCCTAATTGGGACAAAGTCTGATGTGTTAGGAGTGGCACATTTTATTTGCTCTGTAGATTGCCCATGTGGGCTTAATATCATGCAGGGAGGGTTGGTAAGACAATAATGAATACCAAAGTATTCAGTATTGGTGCCATGACCAGTTATGGTGGTACAAGAGAATATACAAGTTCACAGCCCAATTGGGACAAGTCTGATCAAGTGCCACATTTTATGCACTCCATATATTTCTTATGTGGGCTCAAGAACACCCAAAGAGGGTTGGTAGGTTAACAATGAATACCAAAGTATTCAGGATTGGTGTCATGACCAGTTATATGTTGAAGTAGGTTTTGGTGGTGTTTGGTTCAGATGGGTCCGCCTTCCTTATTTGTACTCTGTCATGTATTTAGTCATGGTGTGACAATGTGACAGGGCTTTTCACCTTCCATCTGGTGCTATTTCTGCCTTTTCAGCTTCCATCTGGTGATCTCATTATAACAGGTTACGGGCCCTGTCTCAAAGTCTTCTATACCTCATATCATCTTCCTCTGCCTCTTTTCTTCCAAAAATCTGTCCATCTTTGGGTGGATTCATCCTTTACCTTCTGGATAACCTTTTCTTACTGCGCTTTTCTGTCACATCACGCGTCACGTGTCACAGATCACATGTCTCCCCCCACATCACCTCTGCTCTTGCATCTGTACTCACTGTCACTCTCGACTCATCCAACTGGGTGAAGTTTGGGAAGAATGTGAAAGTCTTCTTGCTGGGTATAGATGCTCTTTGGGTCCAGAATGGCACTGGGCCTGGTACAGATGATGACAACATCACCCTTGATCGCATGCTTGTTCCGTACCTATACGGAAAGGTTAGCGATGACTTTCAGCATCTGGTCAAAGACCAGGCCTCTGCTACTGCAGCTTGGAAAGCGCTCAAGGGTCACTTCGAGAAGTCGAATATGACCAACCGTGTTGTTGCTCGGGCGGAGCTCAATGCCGTTCGGCATGATCCTTCGAAGGACATCACTGTCTATATCCGCGCTATGGCTGCTGCCGTATCGAGGCTCACTGCGATGGGTGTCGTTGTCGATGCAACTACCCATAAGGATCTCCTCCTTATCAACCTCGACCCATCCTTCAGTGCAGTTTACACCGTCCTCCTCACACGTGCGACTGAGCCTGAGCTGGAAGACGTCACCAGCCTACTCTCTGCATCTGCTGCTGATCCTGGGATCAAACAGGAGGATGACGGGATTTCGTCCATCGCTCTGGTCGCCCGTGGCTCTGCCCCCCGCCGTGTTGCTGCTGCTACCTCCTCTTCCCCCTTGACCGGCACCATTTCCGAGGGCTTCCCTCTCAACTCGCAAGGATATCGCTGGTGCGATCCCACTAATTCGAACTGTCATCGGTGCGGTCGTGCAGGCCATATTGCCTACAAATGCATGCATTTGATGCCTGCATTTGTCAAGGATTGGATCAATTCCAATCTTCGCACTCCTCAGTCGCACACTGCGGCTTTCGCTTCTGCTATTGATGCTGGTCTCGACGTGGATTCATTTTTGGAGTTGTGGGCGAAACACACGGGAGATAGTTATGGCGAGATTTCTGGCCGTGGTCTTCCATTGGTTCGCACCTAGTTTTGAGGATTGTAGGATTCGGTGGGAGTTGTCGCATTCGGTGGGAGTTGGGATGTTTTCTTTTCTTCTGTGTTTGGCGTTCCATCTGTCCCAGGTGGGAGTGTTGAAGTAGGATTTGGTGGTGTTTGGTTCAGATGGGTCCGCCTTCCTTATTTGTACTCTGTCATGTATTTAGTCATGGTGTGACAATGTGACAGGGCTTTTCACCTTCCATCTGGTGCTATTTCTGCCTTTTCGGCTTCTATCTGGTGATCTCATTATAACATTATAGTGGCACAGGAGAATAAGAGAGTTCATATCCTAATTGGGACGAAGTCTGATGTGGCAGGAGTGCCGCATTTTATTCACTCTGTAGATTGCTCCTGTGGGCTCAAGATCAAGCAGGGAGGGTTGGTAACCCGGTGGTCGTTGATTTCAAGGTTACAAACAATGCTAATAGTAGCCCTGGAATTTCCTTCCAAAAAACCATGTACAATCCACTACCGACCAAGGAGCATCTCTCTTCCAGACAGTTTGTTGGGTTCTCACTGGCATCCCATACCATCTGTCAAAAGTGTACCATGAGCTCGGTATAACCAACTTATATATTTTGTGGCTAAAGTTGGGGCAAGGGCTTCGTACAAGCGCACAGATGTGTGAGCGTCTAATCTCAAGTTAGTATCATATCACGTGTGAATTTGGCAACTTATATTTCTTTTGTTCATCTGTGATGTCGCTGTTCGCATCTCCCTTCCAATTGCTGGTCTGTTCCTCCTTGTCTACTTTGCATTGGAACATATCCTCGATGCTCTGGACTAGAGATACGTTCATATACGACGTCTCCTTGTACTTCTCGGTTAGCAGCAATTTCACCATTAAGCCGCAGTCTACGACATTGTTCAGGTCACATCCAAGATCATTCCAGATTATGGGAGATCTCGGGCAGATCCCACCCCAGCTTTGATGATGTCGTAGGAGGTCAATATCCAGCGTAATTCGGAGGGGAATGCTGATATCGGTCGTGAATGGTAATACTTTTGTTAGGGATGAGGGTCACTTACCTCTGATTCTGGTCATGTTTAGAAGCCATACATTGTTTCTGTGCGCAATTTGGACGATACAGATACTGATGTTGTCCCATTTGATCACGAACCCTCCATGAAATTCCATCTGCATTGCCTGCCAGATGATCATACCTGAGTGTTTGTTCCCAGCAACATTGTTGAAAATGTCTTTGATGAAAGCTTTCTCTTCGCACAATATGGGTGTTTGACCTATCTGGATTTCGTGTTCAGCAATGCGTCCCTGATAGACGTCTTGGCGTCAATCAGCACACCGGCTCTACGCATGATACATCTTGATGCGCTCTCACCAGAGTTCATATACCATTTCATAACCAAGTGCAGCCACATAGCATTCTGCTGCAGTTGAGCGTTAAATTGGCTGACTCTTTTCCACCGGAGCGTATCGCAGCAGTGTTAAACACTTTCATTTCAGTCAATCAACTCGATATACATCGTCAGGGAGCATGGGGCGAGAAAGCGGTAACTGACATATTGATGAGTGGAACTTACTTCTTGATTGTCTGGAAAAACTTCGGATCGAATGGCCGATACCAGATGCGACCCTCCAGATCATGTTGGTGGTTAACAGCTTTCCTGGATGCTCTACTATCACCTATGGATTAACAGTGGATCCGGGTTCATCAGTCCGAACGGTGGTGTGGAGAAATAGATTGCTGGTGGAAGTCAACGGAAAACATGAGAGACCTCTTTTTAATTTAATTTAATTTAATTTTTTGATATTTATTGTCGTATAGCTAACAAACTATTTATTGTGGCAAATTTTATTTAAATTATTTTCTTGGGCCGAAGGCCAGACGAGTACTGCCATGCGCCAGCAATGGCCTTAAGCTCAAGTTATTTCAAGCAATGAATCCCAAGGCATTTCAGCAGCTGCTGAATGTAATCAGAGCGCAGTTCCCTAATGACCCGGAAATGCACACAGCAATATATTTGGAACATTTTTGGCGAGTCTGCAACGTCGTGTGGGGGTGGCGAGATTGCGTGTGGATATGGGTGTTTTTGGACGCCCTCATCTTGATGTAGAGGATCTTGTTAGAATCAGGCAAGCACAGTGGTCTGAGTCAACAGTGAGAAACTCGAATTGAAGAGAGATACAAGACAACTAACCTGAGTCAACAGTGAGAAACTGGGGACTCAGGCTCTACACTAGGCTACTTATATACACAATGGCATGCACAGCCTCGAGGCTGTGCCTGTCACAACGCGCAGCCATGCACAGGAGTGCACAGCAGTAAGGCTGTGCACATGGATACTACAATGGAAACACCAGATCCATTAGGATACCAAGTGTTTCACATGTCTAAACTAAGTGTCCATGAAACAGAACAAGAGAGAGAGAA